>JAVSBV010000121.1:4708129-4738084 GCA_033117975.1 Parotocinclus spilosoma
ATGTTACATAGCACATCCCGTCTTGTAACATAGGGCATGTTCGTTTAATCGGACCAGCCGGTTATTAGGACCAAAACGTTCCGATTAACTGGATTCGACTGTATTTTTACTTAGGTGTGTACTCACCTTTGTTGCCAGTGGCTTAGACATTAATGGATGTTGTGTTAAGTTATTTTGAGGGCACAACACATTTACACTGTTATACAAGCTGTAGACTGACTACTTTACATTGTATCAAAGGGTCATATCTTCAGTGTTGTCCCATGAAAATATATAATTAAATAGTTACAATACATAAATGTGAGGGGTGTACTCACTTTTGTGAGATACTGTATTTGAAGGCCTAAGAGAAGGCTGTGTGTGCTTGCTCATGGGGTCGCTGTGCGAGCCCGTCTTATACGTGCAGCACTAGAAGCCAAAAATCAGTGTGCTGCATAATCAGTGTATTTATTATAAGGTGTGTTATAGGTACAACCATGAAATCCACAGTGCTGTTTGATCACGTATCATGATGATGAAAGTGGCCCGGGATGTGTTCAAAACTATTGTGATTATAAATGAGAAGGAAAGTAGGGTCATTTGTGCTCCAGGGTCTAGAGTGGCATTACAGTGTGTCTAAGTGAAAGAGGGATTATCAGGTAGCTATTTGCTAGAAAAATGCATACTAACCACAGGGTAAACATTTTATATGAAGGCAACATCAAAATCAAAATGCCCACAGCTCTAAGGGTTAATGAATCAGTGACAGATGTAACATGGGTATGCCTACACAATTGCCTGAGGTGAGGTCTAGATTCAAAGTCTCTGCTAGTATAGTTTGGCCTCACCATGCGAACACACATACAGCACACTTCGGTGACCTCAACAAATAACACAGACATGCGCATTCACAGCTACTTTTGTCCATAACACAGCAGTAGTTGTTGCATGTGTCACACCATGCTGCAGGTGCAGTCACAACTTTAGTGTAAGCAACGCTCCCCGTCTTTACACTTTCACCTCTCACTGACTCTATTCTCTGTTCTATTCTCCAAACTTTCCAAGGTGTATCAAGTCAGGGTCACAAACAGTTAGTCAGCATGTAAGTATGTTCAAGCCCCATACCACATTTGCACAAAGGAAGCCAAGCAGAGCAGTGCAGCACAAACCAGAGCACAGGGTCAGGTAAAGACAGAAAACAGAGACAGAGTCAGTGAAAGCTGACGGAAAAGAGAGGAAGCTCTGCTTGTTCTGAGGGACACTGTGAGGCACATAAGGAGGTGTGTGTATACCTTTAGGTCCCTCCTCTCCAGGTGAAGGAGTTCTGCACCGCGGATGTCGTGCCGGATGAAGGTGTCTTTGTACTCCCCCAAGCTGAGCTGCTCCAGCCAGGCGCCCACTTCCTCAGTGCCCCACCTCTGAACTACACAAGTCAAGAGCAACAAGCCCCCTTCAGTCTCCGAGCCCCACACGTGCCGTGCAGGACATGAGCAGATGGAGTCAGAGGGTTTAAATGAAATAGAAAACAACCACAATGACAAAAGGGAAGAGGGACTGAAACCGAAAGAAAAGACACAATAAGGAGTGGTAGCAGCCGCTGGCAAGAAGAGGGTTAAACAGGTTTTGGTTTGGTATAGGTCTCTGGTCATTGGCACACACCCAGAGTGTTTTTCTGGCATGCAGGTTATCAGAGTGGGACATCCACCACTGCAATCATAGCAAAACGCAGGAGAGAGAAAGAGGGAGAAACAGAGAGCAGGGAGGACAGGAAGCTGAATACTGTGTACCCTATTGCTCTATATCTGGACCCTGCAACCATAATTCAAACCTCTCTTCTCCCATCCAGCCATATACTGGCTCATCTACAGGCAGGAAGCCATGCTTCAGCTACACATTATCTTCCAAGACTGCTTTAGCTTAATCGTCCCATCCCAAAACACAAACAAATGTAGGCAAGTGGAAAATCCAATTACATTTCACACGTCTTGCGCACTAAACCGTAATAGCAACAGGAATTATTACCTAAAATATATTTGCCTAGCATATATTCATTCAAATTTGTATTTGCTTGAAGATTAAACTAGTTATTATGTTATAAATTTCAAATGTTCCACATGGTTTCAACTTGAATCCTCCTCAAATCTGCCCCCACAAGAGTAAGAGTTATTTTATTATGTCTGCATATGCGGTTTTCCATCTGTGAGCTGAGCCTCGGTTTTCATTACTGTTCACACGTGGACACATGAGACTGTCTCTCACTCACAAGACAACATCATGAACAAAGGAAGTGCAGGATGCTCATGGATGGTTGGGTTGTACTGAGGACATCACAAAACAGAAATAACTATAATAAGGAGAGATGTAGATGCTACTCCGTGCTCTACGGCACCAAACATGCCACGTAGCAGCACCAAATGGCCGTAAGATTTTGCAACTATTTCATTAGTAAGTTCAGTGACCATGGGTGCGCTACAGATAAACAGTTTCAGACTTCTCTGAAACATGGTGTTCCTTTAGAATTCAAAAGACGTTTCTGGCAGCACACTTCACCGCTCCGTGAATGCAACACACCATCCATGAAAATGTGTGTGTCAGGACACAGACCCACTCTTACCTGACTGTGGACTAGACTTTTTAAGCGCTTTCTCCTTCTTGAACTTTGGCACAATGCGGAACATGCCACTGCGGCTGTTTCTCTTGCCATATTCCAGTGAGTGGTCCTATCACAAACACATATCAAACAGTGTTTTAGTTCAGCTATGTTGATTTGGCTTCAAAAACAGACTGTAATTATAGAAAGGACAGTGAAGGACACTGTTGGCAATTAATGTTATGTTTCAAGCAAAGAAGCAAAACTACCCAATCCCAAATCAGAAAAAATCAGTACGACAAATCCATAGAACAAAACAACAAAGTGTTTCCTACATTAACGTTCACTTTTATTTCATTTGTTAATAAACATCCTCACACTTCAGGCCTGCAACACATTTAAAGTTGGGACTGGGGGCAAAGCTGTTAGTGAATAATTAAAATTAAATAATGATTTGCTTCAAACAGGTGATAGTAATCATGATTTGGTACACGAGCAGCAGTCAGGAAAGACTGAGTCTTTGATAAGCAAAGATGGCCAGAGAATTACCAGAATCTCCAGTATGTCAACAACCACGTGACAAGATTAAAGGTTCAAGGATTCAATGTTAGTGTGTCAAGACCAAAGGTGCAAGCTAAAGCTGAATGCTGTGATCTTTGCTCCATCAGAAGGCACTGGCAAACCTTTATCAAGCACTGAAATACGGAGTTACATTCACAAACGCTACTTAAAACTTTACTATGCAAAAAAGAAGACTCATGTTATCAAAAAGACCATCCAGACTGTTATCAGGAAGTCCAAAAGCCAGGGTCTGTCATGGTATGAGGCTGTGTCAGTACCCTTGGCACAGGTCATTTACGCTTGTGATAGCAGCATCAATACAGAAAAGTACACCAAGTTCGTCGAGCAACATTTGCTGCCTTCGAGATGTCATCTTTTCTAGGGATGTCCATGCAGAGAATGTGTCGATAATTTTAAAACAATAAAAACCCTGCAGCAGTTACAACTCTGTACTGTTGCACAACTTCAGAAGTGTTTGCAGGAAGGTTAGTACAAAACAATGCCTCAAGCAATAAATCACTGGTATCCTCTGTGTCAAAATGCCAACATTACAAAGTGGTAAATGCTTTACCTTTTCAAGTATTTTGTAATGTGTTGTCTTGGAATGCAACAGTGAATGTTTAGTTGGCCAGATAAAACATGAAATATATCATGCATAAGATCATACTGTCTTCAACGAACACTGTGGTTTTTTTTATTTGCATTTTCCATACTGTACCAACCTTTACTTTCTGATCGTACTTATATTGTTAGAAAATACTCGATCTTAAGCCGGGCTAACCTCCTCATCATTGGGCTGGAGAATGTGGTAGAGCCAAGGGATCTCAGCCAGTTTGCCGAGCTCCACTTCGACACACTGCAGAGCACTAGATAACAGCTCCTCATCAGGAGGGTCCAATTGCTGAATACACACACAATGAGACTTTGCAGAAAATCACCCAAATTAAAATGCCAGAGTGAATAAACTCCAGAGTTAACTCCAAAACGCACTTACCAGTGAAACCCGTCCCACCAGCAGTGACTCAGTTTCATTGTGCAGAGCCTTTACTGTGCTGGCCACCTCAATGGCTGTGTTCCTAGTCAGACTCTGTGGAAAGTCAAAAGAGTACAATACACAATCAGACATCAGTACAAAGCATGAAGCCTGAAACATAAGATGTAGAAGCACATTTGCACTTTATCCTTAAGCAATGGGTATGGGCATACATATCAGGACTTAATTAAAGCACCAAAGATGGAGAACACTACATTGCTTAGTGTGATGTTATGAAGACACCAAGTAACGATTCGTGAATCATAGCAGAGGCTTCTGCAAATCTTCCTGAGACAAAGGGTAGATGCTGATAACTGTCCAGCACTTGTGATTTAGCAAACGGAGAAAGAAAGAAATACACATTCACTTGTGAAGTGCAAGCTCTTGAGACAGTAACAAAAGATGCTTCATGAATCAAAGCAGAAGCTCACGTCACAGCGGATTGCAGTGCTCATGTAACTAAGCTGTATAAACACTCAAAGTGTGGTTAAAAACATGGAGCCAGTCGCACCGGAATCTGACCCTGACAATCCCTATTACCCCGGACAATGTCCCAACAGCCCCCTCTACAAAGGAGTGCTGTTACAGTCATTTCTCGAGCTTCCAAATACCAAAGGTGCAACGAAAGGCACTGCACTCAAAGAGCCCTGATCAAGCGCCGTCCAAACTGGGGGCTGTAGGTTCATGCATGCTAGGGATTGTAGTCTTACTTCCCTGCATTGTTTCCATAAGGACGTGACCATCAAGTGTCAGACCACAGAACTGCATGCTTACTTATAGTAATTAGAAATAGTAATTAGTATATAAGAAATTACAGTCACTGATTTCTTTATTAGGTACACCTCTTTGTCAGTAGGTGTGTAATGATGCAGATCATGACACAATCCATCACAAGCAAAAATGGGAGGTTTTTTGTTTCAAAACTTCATAAAAATAATTTTATGAATATCGAATCGTGAACCATTAATCGACCTATTGAGCAGAGTGTATTTTGTTTTCGGTTAGCTCACCTCAGGGAACTTTGGGTGAGTTTTGTTGATGGCATGAGATGCAGCATTGACGGCATGAGCAAGCTCTTGCTCCAGGAGCCCGTTTGTCTTGGCCGCCTCACAGATCCTGGTAATGAGCTCCTCTGCAGCACGTGCACACATCTGGACAAGTGAGGCCTCCTCCTCAGTGGCCAGGTCCACTGAGTGCTGAGGGTACAGGTGTGGCCGTAGAGGCTGCTTATCATATTTCAGCTTGTCTTCCCAGGACTTCAGGGTGTTCTCAAATGCCTGTGGGGAAAGCCGTGGGAAGAAAGTTGGAAACACAGTAATGGCTTGTGGAATGTGTCCAGTATTATCATGCATCAGCACTCACCCTGTCTCTGGTTAACATCTGTGCTCGGTTCTTGTGCTGAATCTTGATGACACCAGGAGGCTGGATCCAGGCTTCCCCATCCACTTGGATTGGCACCCCTTCATCTCCTAGAATGGTTATCTTTACTGTTCGACACTAAAAGAGTTTGGGATAAGTATTTCAGTACAATAAGCAGAATATGTGTTATAAAACTGAGATCACTATGATGTATTATGGCTTGTCTACTCCTTGGCAACTCACATGGCAGAGTAGGTTATGCAAAAGACAACAAGTTTCCATGTACAGTGATAGTTAAGAATTTAAACATTGTTCCTGCTTTATGTAGATGAAAAATGTCACTTACTGTTGTTCTTATGTACAAAAAAACATAACTAAAAACAGAATATGATGATTTGCAAATCCTTTTTAAGCCATATTCAATTGAATACACCACAAAGAGAAGATATTTAATCTTCAAATGGATAAACTTTATTGTTTTTTCGCAAATATTTACTCATTTTCAATTTGATGCCTACAACACGTTACAAAAGCATTGGGACAGGGGCAACAAAAGATTGGGAAAATTGAGGAATGCTCAAAAAACACCTGTTTAGAATATTCCATATAGTCTTTCCACAGTCTCCACAAGTTAATTGGAGAAAGGTGAGTATCATGATTGCGTATAAAGGGAGTCTTGTACAAGCAAGGATGGGGTGAGGTTCACCACTTTGTGAACAGCTGCGTCATCTACAGCCCATAATGTCATCAGAAGATTCAAGCTCACCTGAGATGGACTGACACAAAGTGGAAAAGTGTCCTGTGGTCTAATGAGTTCACATTTCAAATTGTTATTGGAAATCATGGACGTCGTGTCCTCCGGGCCAAAGAGAAAAAGTCAGCATCTCTGATGTTATGGGGGTTTGTTAGTGCCCATGGCATGGGTAACTTGCACATCTGTAAAGGCACCATTAATGCTGAAAGGTACATACAGGTTTTGGAGCAACATATGCAGCCATCCAAGCAACAACTTTTTTCAGGGATGTCCCTGTCTTTTGTCCCGCAGAAATACCATGCCAAGCCACATTCTACACAACAGTGTGGCTTCTTAGTAAAAGTGTGCGGGTACAAGACTGGCCTGCCAGCATTCCAGACCTGTATCCCATTATAAATGTATAAAGCGCAAAACATGACAACGGAGACCCCAGACTATTAAGCAACTGAAGCTGTACATTAAGCAAACATGGGAAAGAATTACACATACAAAGCTTCAACAATTAGTGTCTATAGTTCCCAAATACTTATTGAGTGTTGTTGAAAGGAAAGGTGATGTAACACAGCTGTAAACATGACCCTGTGCCAACTTTTTTGGAACATGCTGCAGGCATCAAATTAAAAATCAGTGAAGTTTATACATTTGAACATGAAATATCTTATTTTTGTAGTGTATTAAATTAAATATTAAATATAAATGATTGCAAATCATTGTATTCTATTTTATTTAAGTTTTACACAATGTCCAAACTTTATTGGAATTGGGGTTGTATAATTTCTCTTTTTTTCTCTTATGCTGATATAGTGGGCATTCAACGAGTAGGTGTTTGATCATGACAGTGGATTTCAAATATGAGTATGCATGTGGATTTGTAAATAAATCACACCTGGGCAATGCGATGATGCTGGAGCTTGATGACTCTGGACACTGCCATTTGCATACTTCCAAATACAGCAACCACTTCCAAAATTTTATCATCAAATGATGGAGCACAGAAGATCTGGATTAGAAAGGAAAAACTGTTGCTCATTTTCACTTACTCACTTTTCAAACCCAGAAGTACTAAACACAAGGTGAAAACAAAATGCACCAACCAGGCCTTAAAAGTGTTTTGAAGTCAATTTTTTGCCTTTTGTCATGAATGAGTCATTTATACATTGGGTTCATACTTGATTTCTATCATTTTGCTCGGGCACGGGGTCAGGCTTGGGCTTGCGCTCCGGTTTGCACTGTAAAAGTACCAAATATCTATCTTGATTTATCTTGATTTAATTTGTTAGGGACATTATGTTATTCATTAATAAATTATGTTAAAACAAGATCTTCAGCTCTAATGTGCACACATGCATTTACTAACACGGGACACTTCAGAGATGCCAAATGACCTAAACCATGTTTTGAATGATGGACGAAACAAAAGTACCAGAATTATAGATATCAAACCAAAGCTTGAGCAAATCTTAGCCTTTTCACCCTGTTCCCCTTCCAAAAAATTTAATAGAAATTAATTAATACTACTATATTTTTTAGCCCATTCAGGTCACTCTTGGATTGCACATGGATTGCACCAACATGGCAGGCACGAACCACAAATGAATGTAATAGAAGTACTTAACACTAACAATCACACATTCAACATTCAACATTAAAACACATTTATTTTAAATATAAAATTAAACAAGGCATACAGACACACACAATCCGCAAAATAAATAGCTCTTTTGGTTTAACCTCTGCTTCCTGGTTAGTGTGTTGTGGGACAGCCCTACGTGTTAGTTATTAGGTACAGCCAGAGGTACACTGTTCACAGCACACCAGCTCTGTAAACTGGGGCAGTGATGCACAACTAGGAAAAAGGTACCGGTGGTACTTGGTCATCACGATTGCGAATTGCTGGTGCAACTTTCATGTACCCATGAACGTGTACTGAGCCTTAAATATGTACCTTTTGGAATAAGCCCCCTGCTATGTACTTATCTAAAATAACTTCTTTCACATATGAAAATGAAAATGATATATACTCTTTACAAAAATTAGGGGATATTTCCAAATGAAATATTCCATAATGAAATGGTTAGAGTGATAATTAGAGGTGGGCCTGGTAGTTTTATGGTCTATCTAGAACATTAACTAAAAACTACAACTGTCATTAGTATATAATACGCATTGCTAATAGATGTATTTAGCTGGGATACAGCACTACTTCAGTGAGGCATTCTCACATTAAAAATACCAAAAACCCAAACGCCAGAGTAAATGACTCATCAAAGACTACCATTACAGTGGAAAAGAAGGATGGATGGAAGAGGGGAGATCCAAGGTTATTAGGGTCACTTACGTCATCCTCCTTGGTCCCGCCCCAGAAGTTGGTTCCTCCGGCATAGCTGGGGATGTTTAGCACAGCAATTCCCTGAAGGCTGGGAAGCGGGATGTACTGTCCATCACACTGCAAAAGTCACCAAGCATTGCTCTGAATTTCTCTTCAGAGAGGTAAGAAGCTGTAAGCCATGCATGTTCAACCAAATAAACTGACCAAATCAAACAAATGGACTGAGGAGGAATTAAGTATATACTGTTCACAAAAATTAGGGGATATTCATTATTTATTCATTCATTATTTTTTGTGAGCAATGTACAGTGGGTACAAAAAGCCTTCAGACCCATTTAATTTTTCACTATTTGTTTCATTGCAGCCATTTGCTGAAATCAAAAAAGTTCATTTTATTTCTCCTTAATGTACACTCAGCATCCCATCTTGACAAAAAACAGACATGTAGAGAAAAAAAAATATATATATATATGTATATATATATATATATATATATATCCCATGGTCATAAGAATTCAGACCCTTTGCTTGTAACTCACAAGGTGTCCATTTTGTCTTATCCTCCTTGAGATGGTTCTACTCCTTTATTGGAGTCCAGCTGTGTTTAAATGAACTTGATTGGACTAGTAAAGGCACGCATCTGTCTATATAAGACCTCACAGCTCACAGTGCATGTCAATGTAAATGTGACTCATGAAGCCGAAGGCAATGCCAAAGGAACTAAAGCACAGAATTGTGGCAAGGCACAGATCTGGCCAAGGTTACAACAAATTATGCAGCACTCAAGGTTCCTAAGAGCACAGTGGCCTCTATAATCCTTAAATGGAAGAAGTTTTGGACCAGAACTCTTCCTAGAGCCATGTGCCATTTAGCCAAACTGAGCAATCGTGGGAGAAGAGCCTTGGTGAGGTAAAGAAGAACCCAAGGATCACTGTGGCTGTGCTCTAGAGATGCAGTAGGGAGATAGTAGAAAGTTCCACAAAGTCTACTATCACTGCAGCCCTCCACCAGTCTGGGTTTTATGGCAGAGTGGCCCGACGGAAGCCTCTCCTCAGTGCAAGACATGAAAGCCTGCATAGAGTTGACCAAAAACACATGAAAGACTCCCAGACTATAAGAAATAAGGTTCTCTGGTATGATGAGACAAAGATTAAACTTTTTGGCATTAATTCTAACCGGTATGTGTGGAGAAAACCAGGCACTGCTCATCACCTGCCCTATATAATCCCAACAGCAAAACATAGTGGTGGCAGCATCATGCTATAGGGGTGGTTTTCAGCTGTATGGTGTGGTTGCAATTGAAGGAAAGATGAATGCGGCCAAGTACAGACATATCCTGGAAGAAAACCTCTTTCAGAGTGTTCAGGACCTCAGGCTGGGCTAACATAACAAAGGAGTGGCTTCTGGACAAATCTGTGATCATTCTTGATTGGCCTAGCCAGAGCTCTGAGCTAAACCCAATTGAGAATCTCTGGAGATACCTGAAAATGGCTGTCTACCAACATTTACCATCCAACCTGATGGAACTGGAGAGGATCTGCAAGGAAGAATGGCAGAGAATCCCCAAATGAAGGTCTAAAAAACTTTCAGAAAAAGACTGATGGCTGTACTAACTTAAAAGGGTGCTTCTACTAAATACTGAGCAAAGGGTCTTAATAATTATGACCATGTGTTATTTAGTTGTTCTTTTTTTAATACAATTGCAAAACATTTCTCCATGTCTGTTTTTTCCTGTCAAAATGGGATGCTGAGTGTACAATAATGAGAAATTTGGATTTTAGCAAATGGCTGCAATGAAACAAAGAGTGATACATTTAAAGGAGTCTGAATACTTTTCATACCCACTGTAAATTACAAGTAGTGTGAGTACTGAGTGATAATTTAATAAGTCAATCTTATGCCTGCAAAGACTGTAGCACAGAATCAAACTGCTGAGGAAAGGATACTTTGCTGCAGATTTTGTTTAGAATGTTCTGCGTAACCATCCAGGCAAGTCCAACCCGGTCTTCTCACACACCTCTCCATTTACTTTAGTCTTGCAAGGTTCTAATTTCTCTGCCTATTCAGACCACCACCTGTTCCTAATTAACACTCATCATTTCAGAATTCTATCACCTCTATTTTAGCTCAGTGTGAAGTCTCATTTAGATTCTGAGAGTTCTTATTATTGCATATTCACAGCACTGAGCTTGACCCTCCTTAACTCGACTCTCGCCAACTCGACCTTACCTGATCTACTTTTTGTCCTTCTGTTCCATCTGGTTACTGGGTTTGGACTAGGTTTAACCTTGATATTGCCCAATTCTTAGGTGTTTAAGTGTATTGTCTATTTAAGACCTTTGTCTATTGTTTAACTTAAAATCTGCTCTGTGAACTCACTATCCTACCCCCACCTCCACTCCTTGGCAATACAACTTGCAGATGTCACCAAATCAGTGGTCACGTTCACTTGCTTGGCTTGCACACTCCATAAATTTATGAAAGCGGAGTGGTAAATATTTTTGGCTATGGTGATATGCTGATAAAATGTATTTCCTAATCGACGGTAAAGTAGTTGATGACAGAAGAAAATCAAAACACCATTTAAAATGAGCACAGCACCAGGAAAAAAAATCATATGCAGGCTCTTCCGATCTAATCTCAAAACAAGAGATGCACCAGAATGTCAGCCAATAAAAAATGCTGTTTTAGCTGAAATAGTAAATACACCAACATTGATGTGAAAATAAAGTTTACTGCCGAGCAGGCCCAGACGTGAAAAATCACCCTGCTTCAGCAAAGGGGTTTAAACAATAAAGCATGCGATAAGGAAGTGCAGGACAGGTGAGAGGAATAAATACCCCTGCAAATACTGACACAGTACGGGTGGGTCAGGTTCAGTTTGTTATGGTAATAAAATAAGAAATTATTTTTAAATGCTTTTTGTTTCCCTATCTCTACTGTACCAGGCAGATTAGACGTGCTCAGTTTGAGCAACGACAGGTCAACACTAAGAGGTATCATTCTTGATGAGTTCAAGAATTGTTTGAAATGTGGTGGAGTTTAACAACAAGCTCTACAGTAAAATAAGAATTTACTTAAATGTTTAAAAATACAATCAATATGTGGTGGTCAACATGGACACTAAATAAACCAAGGAATGGGAAACATCTGCACCTTCCACTATCCCCAGATCTGCCAGTCCTTTGCACCTGCCACTATCCCTAGTGCAAATGCACAACCTCTCAACACTCTCAACCAGTTTTCTCCTCTTTTCACAGAAGATATATTTTAACCTCTCTCATCCAGCAATCCTACCAAATGTCATCTTGATTCCATCCCATGACCAAGGTTTTTCATCACCAGATTTCTGAAGACCTTCTTTCCTTTATCCCCCCTATCATCAAGTCCCTGATATCTGGTCATGTTCCTTCTACCTTTAAGAGTGCAAAGGAGAAAAACCCTACACTTCATGTCTCAGAGATCAACAATTACATACAGTAACTGGTATCACTTCTCTTTTTCCTCTCAAAATACTTAAATATGCTGCATATAACCAGTTATCTACCTGTCTCACACAGAATGACCTACAGGATCATAACCAGCCTGGTTTCAAGGCAGATCACTCCATAGAAACAGACACCAGAAACTTCAAGCTGCCAGGGCATCCAGAATTTGTTCAGTTTCATCATTCATCTTCTCGGTCCTGGCGCCCAGGTGATGAAATTTACTTCCATTAAAAGAAATGCAAAAAACCTTGTGTGATTGGTGATTTTACCTACATCAGATTCTAGCAAGTTCTGGTTGGATTGTGTTTGTTGGCTATTACTTACTTTGTACTAAATCCCCTCCTGGGTGGTTTTATTTATTTATTTTATTTTTTCTTTATTTTTATTAATAAATGTTTTTATTTTATTTTATCTATTTATTAGGTTTTTGGTTTGTTTGTTTGTTATTGTATATGTATATGTGTGTGTGTGATTTAAGGGTTAAAAAATAGTGGAGGTTGATCATCTTTGGTTTTTGTATTCGTTTGTATGTTGTACAAACTCCCCAAAACATTTTAAAAAATATGAATGGAAAACATATATCGCGGATTTTTGCTGTTTCCCGGATATTTGCGGAAATTTTATATTTATGTATATGTATATAAATGTATACAAAAATTAATGTAATTTAATTCTAACAATAAAGGAATGTTATAAATCATAAAATATTACAGTTTACAGTAAATAGCTGTTGTGTTTACTCAATGTGTAGGATATTAGGTGCTGTAAGCTCGGTACAGACGGAGCATGTGTGATACGAGAGTGATGTATGTTGTGTTAAGTAAAGAGAACGTTCCATTACTTTAGGGTGTTGCTTGATTATTCAACAGTTAAAAACACTACAATAAAGTATTTACTATACGCGATAAACGAGGGGATCACTGTATGCATATATATATATATATATATATATATGTGTACGATACATAATACTATGTTCAGACAATGTTCAGCAACGTTATGCCTTTTGAACATTGTCTGGAAATAGTAGAATGTATCATGAGTGATACCTGTATGTGCTGTTTTGACCTTCTCATGCTACCTAATATCTTACCTCTAACTGCACTTTCTGCTCCAGGTTCTTGTAGGTCCTCTGAAGAAGCTCCTTAGTACCCAAGACTCCATACCACATCATGTTCTTGGTTCGACTCCTACCACAACATAAATAAAGCACATGTTAAATGTTGACGCAGAAGAATGCTGATTATTATAATGAATTTAGAGATGCGTGATCAGAAAGGAGTAGAGAGACTAACCTGCATTTTTCTGGATGTTCTTCACGCTTGTTGTTAAACTCCAGTGATATCTTTGCGTCCAAGCCAATCCCAAAGTAATTGTTCATGACACACTTCTCCAAATACCCCTCTCTATATGTATAAACTTAGTATAAGTGTTCTCACTAAATATTACTATAATATGTACATTAAGCTGTACCAGAAAAACTTACAACGAATCTGGATCAGGGTCAATGAAAGGCGTGGCACCGAATGGGTCTATGTTGGCAAGTAACATCTTGCTGATGATGGAGCTTCCAGCTATGGAGGCGGCAAGGCCTGCGCGCAAGCCTGGACACCAACAGATCAGAGAGGGTTGAGTAAACAGATAATGAGTCATGTGACATAATTGTAAATGCACATTAATTGGTGCACACATACCTGGACAGATGATGCGTGTGTTGAGGACAGGTAGGTTCTCCTTACTTGTGGTAAAGGGTGGGATGGAAAAGGAGCCACATGACTGCGTGCTGCGACTCACACGCCTCTCTGTAGGTGAGCAGGGTGACTTTGCTACTGCAGGACCAAACAAGGACGGTAATTATCATAATAGATATATACACTGCTCACAAAAATTAGGGGATCTTTCATAATGTTTATGAGTAGTATATGTTAGAAATTGGAATTGATTTAAATCATTTTTAAACATTTAAATGCCCCACTCCCAACATTATTAAAAATTCACAGCAAATACACTAAATAGTTCAAACTCTGTGGACATCCAAAAATACATTAAAAAGCATCGGTATTAGTATAGAGTTTTTCAATAATGTTACTGATAGAACAGCCTTAATTCTTCTTCCATTAGATTTTGGAACACAGCTGTGAGGTCAGACATTTTTGTTGCATAATTTAATTTTGTTGCAAAAATCTCAAACGTGGGTCGGGCTCTTTTCATAGTCAAAGTTGGAAAACCATTTTTTTATGGACCTCAGAATTGGAAGTCCATTCATTTCGGGAAGTGAAAGCCTATAAAAAATGTTCATGTCTGTATGCATCACATAATAAAAATACTTATTTTACACCATAATCTACTGTCATCCCCTTGTCTGTGTGGGTTTACTCTGGTTTTCTCACACTGTCCAAAGACATGCACGTTAGGTTAATTTATTACTCTGAATTGGGATGAACATGTGTATGGACGTAACCTTGAGTGTGTTGCTGAGATAGCCGCTGATCCCAATACCAACGTTAAAATAATACCAAATAAACAATCAAACAAACCATCATAATTTACAAATAAATTCTTTACAAATCCTACAGTGTTATTTCTTGGATTTTTTCTCATTTTGTCTCTAATAGTTGAAGTGTACCTATGACTAAAATTACAGAGCTCTCAAATCTCTCTAAGTAGGAGAACTTGCACAGTCAGTGGCTCACTAAATACTTTTTTGTCCCACTGTATGAACTTGACAGTATTCTTTTTTTAAAGTAACAATATCCCTGCTTATTCGCAAATCATTTATCTTGCATCCAATTTCATAGGATAGTACGTGGTTTGTGATACAGCCAGCGATGCTCATAAGCAACTTTCTTTCTTGTATACTCCATACAAACGTTAATATTTTAAGCTGTATTTATTTTTATGGCGTCAGATTGATGGGGTGTGCAGAAACAGATTTGGAGTTCTGATTTGTGCAGCTTTGGATATGAACTGGCAGCTGCAATTAGTTTCTCCTACATCTTGCTGCCCATGCATGATTGAAGCCCAGTTTCCTACTGGCTCATGTGACAGGGTGCGTTCCATCAAAGTTAAACCCTGGTGAACTTTTAAACGGATGAGCGTAACTTGTGGTCCACCGACGCATAGGTCTTAATGGCAAGAGCAGCAGTGGTGGGCCGAAAATATCCCTGTGAAAACACCCTAATGTGTGTGTGTTTTTTGTAACCATGGACCAGGGTTGTATTTACAGATTACACCCATGGGAGTTTGCTAATTACATTACCAAACCTCAAAATAACTATCACAGGGTTACGAATCATGTCAATAAACTTATGGTCACATTCACAGTAATCTGTCAGTGCATGCATGGAAACGTGTCTCGTTAACACATAGTATTGTAACGATGGACTCAACCCCCACTCCCAGTAAACCACAGTGAACTAGAAGGCAAAATCTGTTTATTGGTTATTCTGTGAAAATGAAAGTTTGCTCATAACACAATTACAGCTGAATTACCATTATTTATAGCAATAATTAAGTGTGTAAACATAAACATGAACTCATCATCAATTAAACCAGACACCATCTGTAAGCAAAAAAAAAAAAACAGAACAGAGATTACACGCAGGCTTTCATTCTATACTGGACATGGACAAGTGGGAAGTTGGCCTTTGTCTATAAACAGGAAGAGCCACTGTCTCACACACTGCCATAGGGATTCAGAACTTCTAAACACAACTTTCAAAGCTTGTAAACACTGCTTTGCATTACTGAGCTGGTGTAAATGAATAGTAAAACTATTTATTGAACAACTAATATGTTTATTAAACAAGCAAGAAAGAGCACACTATTGACTACTGGCCAAAAACACATGGACACCCACTTCAATTCAGGGTTTGGGCCTAGCCCTTTTAACGGAATTAATCTCTGAATGGAAAGTGTAACCTCTTAAAGCAACAGAACACATTCTAAAGAATTATGTGCTATTTATCCTTGTGGCAACAGTACCAGGACAGCCCTTTCTCATGTTACATGTGCTACAATTATATTTATAATTTAGGCTCTTTTGTTTGTGCAGACTGTCAAAACCATCCAACCTAGTGCATATTTTCATGTTAAGTACCATGATGTAATACTTTATTCAGCTGTAAACACTAGAGGGCAGCATCACATTTCTCTCCAAAATCAACAACTGGTAGGCAGTTTTATTTTATTTATTTATTTATTAGGATTTAACGTCGCTATCAGTGGCCATGTAAGCGACACACACAAGGTTATATCCATACACAAGTTCATCTCAAAACCAGTCATATATATATATATATATATATATATATATATACACAAAAAAAAATGCCAATTTGGAGTAAACAAAAACCGGAGTACCCGGATTAAACCCATGCAGACACGAGGAGGACATGCAGACTCCACAAAAAAAGGGCCCAGGTCTCTCCACCCTGGGATTGAACCCAGGACCTTCTTATTGTGAGGCAGTGGTGCTACCCACTGAGCCACCGTGCTGCCGGCCTTTTCAAACCGCGCTATAAGGTTACATTTTACCTGTACTGTTTCAACTTTGTGTAATTCACACATTCAGCCATAATATGTTACTTACCAGGATGTAAATTTCAATAATAAAGTATCCATTGATTAGGTTGTGTAATTAAAAGCAAAAGAAGACGTTACGGTGGAATTTATGTTTCCAGTGCGTCAGTTAGTTTAACAGCTATGTCTTTATTCAGTTGAATCGACCCTGTTTGGTGTAATTCAAGAGACAAGTGTTAGCTCTCAATGAAAAATACCAAGTCAAATTTATTTATATAGCGCTTTTTATTATGGAGCATTGTCTCAAAGCAGCTTTATAATATTATATTAGCTTAAAAGACCAATCCCAAACTGAGCAAGCATATGGCAACAGTGCAAAGGGAAAACTCCCTAAATATAGAAGAAAGACACCTTGAGAGGACTTAAAAAGGATCCCATCCCATAATGTTCAGACATTTATCTAATTCTGAACTGTTTTCTTTTTGGGAAGTAGGGTAATAGGTTCTGGCTACAGTAGCATTTTGTGATCCTGCATAACTAAGTTAACAAGTACACTCTTGGGTAAAATATGTGAGTAACTAACTAAATAACCCTTTAAATTATTTTAATGGCCCTACTTACAAATCATTAAACAGAAAATTAGCAAGATCTAAAATGCACTCCTGAGACCTGTGCTCCCATATGTACATCACTGGTCTTCTTTAGGCCAACTGCCACTATTCTGAAATTTACAAGACTCCAAATGCACTAAATGGCACAGCAAATTGCAAATTGCGAGAAATGTTCGGTTTAGAGAAGGCTAGAAGAGTTATGTGGACTGATCAATCACAATTTGAGTTGCCAAAGAGGTGTATTTGGAGATCTCTGGAGATCTCTGGAGAAACAGAACAGTGAATCATTTCTGCTATCATTAAACATGGAGGTAGAGGTACAAAAGTATGAATGTGTTCAGCTGCTGGTACCGTTAGCTGCTGCATTAATGCTATTGCTATGCTATTGCTACTGCACTAATGCTATTGTAGTACAATAAATATTTCAGAAAAGTTTGCCTTCCAAAAACAAAATGCTGTTTTTTAATGGGATAAGGTGGAAAAAGCAAAGGGAAACTACTCCACTATCCTACCGAAATACTTCATTAATCACATTGATGAAGGACAGAAATGTGTGGAGATCTATGATCCATCAAGTGACCGAGAGTCGGCTGCGACTGTACGGTTAATCCCATCCAATGGGAAAAGATGCTTTGTTTCACACTGTGAACACCACCAGCATGTTTCCCCATGAGACTTAATCATTTAGGAAAATCAAAGACAAAAGTTATCCCATACTTTTCTGACCAAGTATTTGCTGTTAAGACCATTAAAAACCTAACATTTGTCAGTTTTGGGCATGTTTCATTTTCCCCCCAAAAGTGTAGTCTTTTATTTTTACAATACACAAGTTCTCTGCTAACGCCACTTAATAGATAAGTTAAAACAGATCTAATCTGTAGCCTATATTAATTCATGCTTTTAGTTGTGACTAGTATGTATCTAACCTTGTACTGGATTATAGTAAGGGCCTAGCAATGACCTGGCAGTTGTACTAGATCTTAACTCAGTACAATGTTGAGACAGTCCAACCTAAAATATTACCAGTAAATTTGGTTGATAGTATTTAAATACCCTTGCTCAGATGACATCTGAATTTGACATTGTGACATTGTGCGTGCATAGTTTGTACTTACAGGGTACACTCTCCAGTTCTTTAGTGTCCTCATCCTTCTCGTTGTCTTTGTTTTCCTCCTCCACGTCCTTGGTGATCTCTATAGGAGACTGCAAGTCCTGTTCTTCTGTATGAGCGTTCTGTTCATCCACCACTAGGGGGCAGAAAGAGAGCAGATTAGCTACCACAGATTATAGCTCCTCCAAGGTCTTACTGAGAGACGGTACTTACACCGCTA
Organism: Parotocinclus spilosoma; assembly: GCA_033117975.1. NCBI lineage: Eukaryota > Metazoa > Chordata > Actinopteri > Siluriformes > Loricariidae > Parotocinclus > Parotocinclus spilosoma. The sequence continues at coordinate 4,726,686 of JAVSBV010000121.1, forward strand.
TCACTTTCCATGCCCAACAGAAACAGGTAGATGTAAATTCCACAACGAAGTTCGGGTAAGAAATAAAACCGAATATTGTATGGTGTCATATTGAAGAAACTTCTAAATTCATAAGCATATACGAGACAACAGACCGATTTAAATAATTTTTTTACACTATTTTGTTGCAGTAGCACAAACATTCTCATTAATTCATTTATTCATTTAACAACCCTAGACAGGGTGCCAGTCCATAGGGCACACACACTCACACACTTTAGAAACTCCAATCAACCTAACACATGTCTTTGGAAGGTCACACCACCTGAGATTGGACCCAGGACCTTGCTTTGAGGCAGCGCTGCTACCCACTGGGCCACCATACAAACATAATCTGTCACTAAAAACATAAAAACCAAAAAAGGTATCCAACCAAAACCTTCCAAATTAAAAAAATATAAAAGTCCAAAAGTCTGATCACTAGTGACGATTTAGAGTGCAGCCGGACAATGATCCAAAACACACATCAAACTTTCCAACAACTACTTAAAAACCAAAGACATCAAGACGTGCTGTCTGTTATTGACTTTCCTCCACAGTCATCTGACCTAAACTCCATCAATCATTTATGGGGGCACTTAAAGACAGAGAAAGCAAACATTTGGAAACATCAGAAGATGCTCTTTAAAGTATTGTGAAATCAAACTCGGATAACAACATTTATCAGAGCTTGCACAAACTCTTGGAGTCCATGCTTGCTCAAGTACACACTGTCATTACAGCAAAATGAGGTACATATTAAATACTAATTACTATATACAAATACTAATTAACTTAATTAATTCATATATTTTTTTTTTTTTCAAATACACAACGTTGACTGACATTGCAGAATAAAATCAGTTTTATTAGTGGCCTCAGACTTTTTGGACCCACTGTTTCAACATCCAAATGAGGACTAAAGTCTGAACTCCTCTTTCCAATGTTCTAAGCCAATGATTTGAAATTTTAGTAGTCAGGGACTATCTATATAAATCGTTAATATGTACAAACTGATAACCAACGGGATGCACTCCCCATATTTTATGATAACTAACCATATTTAATTATTTAGGATTTTTTAGGATATTTTATTTGAATTATTTATTATTCTCTCTTCCAAAATGGTTATCTTAGTATTTCCTTGGAACTTAGAACACAACTGACATTAATCTTGAATGCCATATCAACTGCAGTTAACACCCAAGGACACTCTAGCCTTTACCAGCAGCAGGTAGCAGGTAACTGGCTCTTTAAAAAAAAAAACTGTGAATATTTTTTTTTATAAAAATCCCATGTTTACCTTTACATATTTCAATCAGTTATCCAGCTTTTTATAGACCCATTACCAAAGGGACAACTTGCCCAAAGTACATTCAGTGCTCTACATTTAAAAGGGCTTTACCTAAGGATTGAAGACACCACACTAGTAATCATTTTTGCTAAATGTATTATAACCATAACAAATCTCAAGCCTGTTGCTCTGTTGCTATTACTTTTCTCAGCCTGCTCGATGATCTGCCGGACTGCTTTCTTCAGGCTGTTCGCACGTAGCATGAGCTGCTCGCGTGGCCTGAAGAGCCTGTGCGGAGCATCCTTCTCAGTCAAATTCTCCTCCAACTTCTCCTTTAACTCAGTCAGAGACTCCTCACTCAGATCCTCCTCCTCCAGTCCCTCTTCCTCTAGTTCCTGCTCTACGATAGGTGGAGTCGTGAGGGAAGGAGGACTCAAGGCCTGGGCCTCTGTGTTCAGGGTCTGAAGGAGGGATTCCAGCTTCTCATTCAGAACTGTACACTACACAGAAAGAAAATCAGTCAGGATATGCATCTGGGTCAAATTTGTAACCGCACAAGTTACATTTATTGCCGTTTATTACAGACACTTTTCAAGTAGCTCTCAAAATGTTTTTGGGTAACATTATCCAAATGTTTCTACATGTTTAAATTCCAACCAAAGAGCTACACACGATACCACTTGATTAATCAGTCAACCTCAATCTTCAAACAGCTTACAATCTGAATCAGGTTTAGCGCCTGTGCTTGCAAATAATGTTGCCCATATCTGTATGAGAGGACAATAAAGTCCCCATAACTTATCAAGCAATTATTTAGCAAGCTTGTGATCAAATTTATACTAATGATCACCGGATTTACCCACTAATTCATTACCTAATGATTTGTTTTGATATATGACTGAGAATATAATTATGCAAAACAATACTCCAGATATGGAATCAGTTTTTGTCTACCATTATGAGCTAGTTCATTAGCAGTTTGATTTCTTGCTAGATTACGTTGTCCATTTTTGCTCCCTCAATACGGTGGACTGCCTGGAGGGTAAGGAGGCCAAGAGAAATCCCAAGGCCTCCACCCTGGCTGGTGCAGAGGACTGGTGCAGTTCTCGTTAGGAATACCTCAGGTTGTTGAGGTGGTATTTGAAGTTGTAAAGTGATTATTAAAGTGATGACACCAATAAGAAAGATTATCACCAAATGAAGGATCACTCCCTGAATCGTCTATAGAAGAGTTAAAGTTCTATAGTCCATGAATGTTCGTTTGAATCCCTTTGTCAGCTGTAGTTGTAGAAGCAGCTGTAAATTGTCTTGATATTTCCATTTACTGAGGCCTAATGTGTGTGATAAAAACAATTACTAAACTAATGTGTGTATAATACTCAAGAATAACTGTTTTTTTGCAAGACCCTAGCTCTCTTGGTACAAATCTCACAGTACAGCATAAATAACTAAACCAGCAGCAGCAAACTAACACATTTTAAACGTGTTAAGATTCTTATCTGATAAAGTATATTTAAAGACTGAAAAGAGAAAGGGAAACAATTCTAGCTCTAGCTGACAAAATACGAATACGTAAAAACCAAATGTCAGAGCCACCAAAATGATTTGGGCAATGGAGTTTAGGCCAATCAAACTAGAAGAATAAGTGTGGTGACCATCCTGGGAGACAGGGGTGGAGATAAACAATTAGCAAATTAGTGGTGGGCTGGTCCAACAAATCAAAAAGATATAAAAAGTAGAAAAACAGAGGCGCTGGGGGCATCTTGCACTTGATGTTGATCATGTGTACATGCTCCCTGAATTGCATTATCTTCTTGTGATATTGTAATAAAATCTGCTTGTTGCTTTAATCAAAAAACACCTGAACTCAGAGTTTTTCAACCTTGGAGGACTGTTGGGTTCCTGGAAAACACCACAACAATTACATCACTGGTAATAAGCTAAGAGAGCCCTGGTATGATTCCTGACCTAAGTGAGTGATCCTGTGATTCACATATGACCCGGGATTGGTGCCCTGTCTAGGGTTGGTTCCTGTTTCCTTTGCTGCAAACTTTCCCCCGGCCCCCCACAACTCCGACCTGAATTAAGCATGTATGAGAATAATTAAATTGACTTGTACTGGTCCAGGCTTTGTAACTGATAATACAGGTATGTTCCACATAACGTCCATTCAAACAAAATACTACCTTACTGGTTGATTGTTCACTTGCTCGTTAGCGCACATTTTTACTATTAATCTCAAATGAGTTGACTGTTAAACTCTGATGATGTGTTTAGAGAATGTCTAGTGTAAGCTACTCGTGTTTGTGTGTATGACTTCCCGCTACTTATTGCAACAAGCTGCATATGGCGTTCTTAAGTGTGTGCCTGTCCTATTATAGATCATATTGAAAATATCCTTACATATATTAAACATTAAAGTATATACAGTGATCCCTCCTTTATCGCGAGGGTTACGTTCCAGGACCAAAGAAGGGACGCTATATTTATTTAAGTAATTATAAACTATTTTAGCGGTAGAACTTGCAGGACGTTTGAGTGGCATCGTGGGGCTTGAATGAATTTAGTCTATAATGAAACTTTCACAAACAGTGTACACAACACCACAGACAAAAACTTGTCATGTCAGCAAATAGCGACTCAGGCGGGCGATGCTCTAGTCTTACTTCTCGTTTTTGGTGAGTATTCATCCACTGAGTAAATACGCTATTTACTGTAAATCATAATATTTTATTATTTATAACATTCCTTTATTGTTAGAACTAATATTTTTATAAATATACTTATAAATATAATATATAATAATAATAAATATAAATATAAATAAATATTATAAATATTATAATAAATATAATATAATTTTTTTTATGTAAAAGTTAATCAAATACATGTATATGTATACGTTAACCATACCACACGTACTATGCATGTGCAGATCGAGTTCCGCAAAAACCCGTAAAACAGCGAAAATCCGCGATATATTTTTTTCCATTAATATTTTTTTTAAACCGGCGGAGTCCACGAAAGGTGAACCGTGAAGTGGCGAGGGAACACTGCATATATATTACAGTACCCTAAAAAGACTATGTGACCATGGTAAGTGTCTAATGTTAATTTTGGTTACCATCCTGGTTTACAGAACGTTACATAAGCGCTAAACTTTGCATACTTGTTTGATAATTTGGAATAATTTTTAGTCCAATGATATGTGGTTTGCAATGCAACCAAAAATTAGTTTATGTCTTGGTATACTTTACTAAGCCATTTGGAGTCAGACAAATGCTATCAAAATTTTTTATTGTGACAGGCTGAAATTACTGAGTAAGAAATCTCCCAGTCTTATTGTTAAACTTGACTCCAAAGTTGTAGCTTGTACTACTACGGAAAATGTGAATTTATCTTTGAAGGAAACGTGATGTAAGCACTAAAACCTCTTCAATACTTCATCTTGCCTAAACTTATGTAGTGATGTCATGCTCACTTTCAAGGACATGCTTTCAGCTTCCTCCATGTTCTCAGTGCTCTTCTCATACGATTTCCCCACTTTAGCAACAAAGTCCTTTACAGTTTCACACAGGATCCTGAAGGGGAGAGGACAGGAATATTCACTTTTTTAATCTACAAATCCTGATGGGTAATATAGAGGGTACCATATGGGCAGACTCACTTGGCTGAGGATATGACCACAGAGTGCTGATCTGAGTTGAGAATCTTTGTGAGATGAGCAGCAACTGAATCCTCGTAATCTGTTATCTGAAACTAAAGTCACAGTGCCGAATTACAGATCATTACCTCTAAAGGCTGGTGGACTTGAACACCATTTGGAGTAAACGACTTAATCAGTTAATGATTCCTTGCCTTAACCCACACTATACGGCCAAAAGTATGTGGACACCACTTCAAATGATTAAATTCTTATTTCACCAATGCACACTGTTAAGAGATTTATGATATAAAGCATACTTGACATGGAATCCACACACAAATATTGTCCATAAAGTCCATAAAGAAGTAATCTGACAACTTTGCATGGCAACAACCCACGTAGTACCCACCAGAGCACTCGCCTTAAAACCTCAAACCTACCACAGTCTCATTTGTTTCAATTATTTAAGTCGTCATATAAACAGCAGGGCGAAGAACTTCAAAACATCATCACAATACGTGGGTCACAATACGATTATATCACAATACATTGCTATATGATGCATATTGCGAAATATTGCGTAACATTCCACATAATGTACTGAAAATAATTTACTGAAAAATTTACGATGTACAATATGAGTCATCTTAATACGTCACATTGATAATTAAGCAGACAAACTAAGTCAAAAAAAAGATTTTAGCTCTATAATCAGATTTCCCAGAGCATGTATACTCTTTCTCAGTCTGCGCATGCATGTAAATGTAAAAAAAATACATTCCCAGAAGCAACTAGGAGAATTGCACACAGTTGCCAGGTCTAACTTGTTTCCATAGACCTGGTTGCTTATTTCTCTCACAGAATTTGGGAACCCTGGCATTAAATGCAGCATATGAAAAAAGTTCACACAATGGAGGCTCTGAATCACAGAATATGCTTCATAAATCAGTTACTTAATCCGTTAAGTAGAAATCCAGGTGTTGCCCAAGTCATAAAGTCATTTGCCCAAAGCTTATCCATTATCTGATTAACCACCTGCATATAAACTTGTTGATCAGATTACTGACCAAATCTGATTTTCTGCAGTTACAGCATAATTAAGCGCATGTAAATACACTCAGTGAGGCAAGGCTTGCTGTCTATGATCAGTCCCTGATCTCACAATCATGCTCCAAAATCTAGAGGGAAGCCTAGATCATTTTGGGTGTCCACAAACCATTTGGATATACTGTGATAAGAGCAATTATCACAAGATAAGAGCAACTGTGTGGGCGTTGATTTAGTATATTGAACGTTTGGATCAGGTACCTGGTCTTCTGTCTCCTCTGGTGTGGCAGGGCAGCTGTGTTTGGGAGGTATTTTAATCTCATATGTCATTATGCTCCACCTGTTAATCGCAAAGAGCATTCGCAAGTTCAGTATGTACAAGCTAAAACCAAACATGTACAGAGTTTTGCTATAAAAATGTAACTGGTTTTACAGCACAGAAGAGTATGTTAGGACTGTCGTATATTTGTGTCAGTTGCTTCATCAGTTAAAGTATTTGAACTTGAAAGATTAAATAAAGTTAATCTAGGAGCATCAAAAGCACAGATTAATTCTGTAGATTTGCTTTAGCACTATACCTGTCCAGCATCTTGGTGCTGGCTCGCTCCAGTTTCTCCAGTATCTGAGGAAGCTGAGTGTCATCGTCACATGACGGCCCCCAGCCCAGTACACGTGCCAGGTCATTCCCTGTGCCCAAAGGCAGCACTCCCAGCTGGCACTGCCAACAAGAGTACACACTTTTAGTCCACGGGATCAGCTTTCACTAAACCCACCAAGAGTACTGTCGCTATCACAGCTTCATAATCATTTATCTGAGCACAGAGATTGGTGTGTACCTGTTTATGAAGATTGAGTTTATCAATTTCAGACAGGACCCAGCCAACACTGCCATCACCTCCGCATACAAGAATTCGGAAGTTATCAAACTTTTGAAACAAACGCAGCCTGAAAAACAAAAATGAGTAAGATTGCTCAATGTATTGTGCCACATTTGAAACATTTCGGGTTGCATATTTGTCAAAATTCAAGACTCATACATTTCATTTTGAAGGTGTGCCAGACATCACTTTTCTTGGATCAAACCACAAACACATGTACCCAAAGTTTGTTAGATTGTACTTCAGCTTGTCAGTTTGTTACCAGATTATATGATCAAAAAGGATCTTTCTGGGTTTGGTATAAAGAGATGTTGGTTAATTTAATGTTTCATTAGCATTAAAGCTATTCATGACAGGTTACAAGGTTACATTGATAATAGTCATACACAGTCATGCTGGGTATATATAGGGTGACCACTTGACTGTGCTTGTCTTGGTATTTTGAATGGAAAATGGGACTTTGAATAAATGGTGTTGTAATGACTCACCCTAAATGAGGTCCACCGTTGATTAGGTCAAAGACCTGAGCAGGGTTGAGCAGCTGTTTAAAGCGACGTAGGAACTTCACTCCTTGGTTGTCACCACTTTTGGAATTGACAAACACTAACAGGGGACTGGCACATGATGGGGGGCATGTAGCTTTCCAAAAGCCTGGACAGAAATAAAAAGGGGTGGAGTGGGGAGCTATAAGTTTATGTTAGAAACTTTGAGTGCTGAGTTGTTTTCACAAGTATGAATCATTGATGTAAAAGTGGAAAATGCATGATTTTACACCTTGAAGATGGAAATTAAGAGTTACGCAAGAATGGTGAGTAACAACACATTTAAAAAAAGAAATCTGAGTCACTTCACTGAGAGCTTGTGCTACAGCAAATTGGCCCTCCCTTCCAGCGAGAGGTATAGCTTTAACGGCTGATTGGTTAAAACCTTCAGCTGGTATATTTATGCATTATATACAAAGTAAAAATGCATTTACTTGTCTTTCAATGAATACCCCTTAGTACATTTTAATACAACAGAGCACTGTGTACTACAATAACACATCGGCAGAACAAAACAACAGAACAATGCAGGGAATTTTAAGGCTTAAAAACGGTTACAGTGCAGTGATGCATCGATTTGAATACATTTGTTGTAGGAACGACAGAGCCTATGCGCTTGCGTAAACAGTTATACAGTAATAAAGAATCTTAATAATCAAGCCTGAATTGAAACAATAAAACAGCATGTCAGCACTGTGTATATTGCGAGGCTATCCACATAGCATTGCGGCAAAAAGTAAACCAATCACTGACAACCAATTCCCTGATTGCAACTAAAGCAAACAAATAATCTTGATGAACACACCAAACACTGGTATACTGATCTTTACATGGATGATTTAGAACACAACTGTCTCCCCTCTGTTTGTTTGTGTGTGTGTGTTTGTGTTGCAGCAGGATAGCTTGAGCTCTTCTACTGTCTCATACTCTTTCTAGCGCTGGTCACGTGCAGGCAGCATGTGCACTGAGCACTGTGGGAACAGACCAGCCTTTACAGACACTATGTTTATGAGATGCACCATGTGCCTGATAGATGTCAACATCTTTCACTTTGTGCCTGATAAATTTGTGCATGAGTACACATGCGTGACTTTTACCGTACCATGTATATGCTTTCATCATATGAGCACAAACCCCTGAGGTTTAAAATGCTAATCCTTTCCTTCTTTTTTAATCTCCACAGTGCTTATTACTTTCAATTCCCACTACACTGGACTCTGGTCTCTGGGCTCCTTCTTGTTTCCAGACTCTTTTTATTTCTATTTTTTCCCCCTCTCTTCTGACTCACGACACAGCTGCACATGCCAAATGCAAGCGACAGCCAATTAAGATGCCGCTCTTTGACTCAGCTAGCTCTGAGGGGGAGATCCCGTGCACGTGAGGGATTGAGGATAGAGGGGAAACTGCTTGAGGAACCTCCTTCCTTATCCACCACACTTTATACACAGAGAAAAGCCTGGTTTACACACGGTCAGAAAGTCTGTGAAGAGTAATATGTAGCTAGATTCAAAAAGCATGTAAAGTATCATTACTGTGCACTTTTAACCCTCCTGCTGGGTTTAAATCTGTTTCCTTAAACTATTTTTAAATATTAAAAAACCGTATCACCACCCACTTTCCTAGCTATTATCACAAAATGTACACATTTATTACACATCAATCCCAATCATTTTTATGGATGATCAGATATGGTCCAACCTCATATGTCACAGATTACCTAAAAGTAATTTATTATCTGGATTAAATTAATGTAGCCTTGTCATTAAGGTGGAAGAAACCATACTTATGGTAAAGGGTAATACCAATTTAGGCAAAAATTACCAAAACACAACAAAGCCTTTACAGCCTAGCAAAATCCAAAGTTAGTGTTTTTGTTCAACAAAAAATGTGTTTCCTAGTCACCCCCTCTCTACTACTAAATGTGATTCAATACATTTGTTTCAACCACCACCCGTGAGCATGAGCAATTACCCCAACGTACAACATACAAATGAGATTGCTTAAATGACTACAGTTTCCACGTTGCTCTAAAAAAAATACACATTGTTTATGCACTTTATTTTTGCTTCAAATAGCAGTTAGGAGGCAACATTTCATCAGAACAGAAGAGCAGAAGCATCAACAGACACCCATTTACAAGTCAATACTAGTCAATCACTGGAGAGAAAAATCCATTTTCCCAAACGCCTTTCCTAATTGCTCATCTGATCATTTGAAGATTTCAAATAGACTTCAGTTAGTGCTGGTGTTGCCTTCATTCATCTGATTCCAACAGTCCAATATTTAGGGCTACAAAGCAAGCCAATATATTGTTATTGAACAATAACACTGCAATTGATTTCCAATGCATTTATTATTGGCTTGAGTTCGGCCGCATGCTGTTCCAATTAAAACCAGGCTCCAACGGCTACCTCGTGAGAGCAATTCAGCTGAGTGAAGTTCACAGGTCTGATTGCACACACACCACGAAACGGAATCACAGAAGGTAAACTCATAACATGCCATGCTATTAACAGAGCCTCACAGCACTGCTGCGAGTCCATTTATTCCGAATAGAAATGTTATTTAGCCGTCAATAAAAACGAGCATGCAATTTCCTAGAAAACACACCGCGTGTAGTAAACGCGCAAAGATGGAGCTGGATGAACAAACAATCCCCCGCTTCAGGTTTGTAATACATTGAGAGGAGGGAGGGAGAGAGAGGAGGGGAAAATTTCTACTGTTTGCTTTCAACTTGGATTTTCCAAGCCTACCGAGGACTGTTTTGTTTACATTTGCAAAGGACTTGCAGGAAGAGTGCCTTTTCACACGGCTCTGGCACACGACCGCTCACTTGAACAGAGGATGAAGACAATGTAAATCAATATCAGTAACGCAGGTCGTGATTTAATATGATCTCACCTAAAGAGTACTAATTTGTTTAGGAAACCTGATTGCATTTGCTTACAGGCTGTGTTCAACTATAGTTTGCTACTAAGAATAACAGAACAAATAACAGCACAACACATGCATACGATATGCAAATGAACTTCTATATGTGATACTTGTTCTCAATTATCATGCTGTGTTTAAATGTAAAACTGGGCTGTTAGGCAGTCAGAATGGGTGCAAGAAGAGCAAATGTAATGAAGTAAAGCTTGTCAATAACGCTTAGCAATGCAGGCGGTCTGATATATTAACCCACAACCGTGTAGACCTCTGTAAAGACTCAGCCACAATCAGTCTCGTCTGAGGGAGGCGGTAGAATGGTAATTATCTTCTTGCCATTGCATCAGGTAATCAAAACACTATGGACATGGCATCTTAGACCATGAGTGAGTTATATATTACTGTAGAAGTCTGCCATTTTCCAGCAAAAAGATGGGGTCGCCAACCAAGTTAGATGAAGGGACTTAGTATGCTATAGTCCTCCTCTTTAGCAGGTGTCCGTGCACACGATGGAAGTTGCCTAATGCTGTTAACTGAATTAGATGTGTTCAAATTGGGGTAAATTGGGAAGGAGGACACGCCAAACATTCATTCATTCAATTTGTTTTCCTAATCACTTAATCCTGATCAGGGTAATGGGAAAACACAGGATTGTTTAAAGTTTTTTATAGCTGTAGTCAGCTCCAGAATTATTTGGATTATTAGGTTCAGACACTGGACCACTAAATGAAAGGTTTGGATAAGGTCGTCTGCTAATAAAGTTTATACACAATGATTCAGATTTTGACAAGGTCACTCTGTTGAAAACTTCTCAGCTATGGATCACTGTGTAACTAAGTAAGTAAGTTACTTTATTTATAAAGCCCTCTTAACACAACTTGCGTTGACCAAAGTGCTGTACATTAATAAGTATATATATATATATATATATATATATATATATATACTTATTAATGTATATCAATATAACCAATCAACTGGATTTACCACAGGTGGACTCCATTTAAGCTGTAGAAACATCTTAAGGATGATCAGTGGAAATAGGA
>JAVSBV010000121.1:4760914-4775076 GCA_033117975.1 Parotocinclus spilosoma
AATATACACGGCCGGGCTGCTATAGCCAAACCTTTGTCTAAAACCAGGTGTTTCAGTTTCATTGTCTAACCTCTGTAGTTACGGCAGTGTTTTAAAATATGCCATATGCTTTTTGTGTGAAAGAAATACGACGAAATACCACTATATTTAGAATATAAACCATTTTCTGGAATAGCCTACATTTAAAGAGAGGGATTTGACTGTACCACCCACGTGTTGATAACTTGCCACTCCTCTTTGTCTCTTAATCCTCTTATTATAATGTGTAGCCATCATGCAGCAAAAAGTAAAAAGAAGAAGTTTTGAAAGCTGTTTCTATTTACAGTCAACTATCTCCAAGCCAACACACTAGTGTTTAATTCCTCATAGCGTGTGCCCTGCTGCGTAATAGGGATATCCCCGGCTGCTGACACATTGTGATGGAGGTTACTATGGAGACTGGCTACTGGTTTCTGACAATATACTTGCAGGCTGATGCACAGATCAGTTGTGCGAGGTTAACCTTCAGTGGTCAGTGCTGTTTAGTGCCAAGTCCAGCTGCTGGCTTGCATGCGGGAGGCAATTTATCACAGTTACTGGAAGAAACAGCAGCACAAAGCCAATCTGTTGTTACTTTTTTCTACATCTTAGATTAAGTGGTAGGAAGTCGTGTTAGGAGTCTGGTGAGGTGCCCATATGAAAAATGTAACTCCTTTTTCAGTTGTTAAATTCAGGATGAGTTAGGGTCAACAGAGCCATAAAAAGAACACAATATTCATGCTGTCTGACAGATGAGGTGGGTGGGCCCAGACATCATGGCTCCTTCATTCCATCTAATGCTGTGTATGTGCATCCAGCTGGCCTATCATATATCTTTCCTTTTCACTTCCTGTCAGCTCCAGATTTATTGGCACCCTTGGCAATGATGGGTAAAAGTATTACGCAACAGTGTATTTGTGGTTATTAGGCTTCACCTCGTTGAGAATTTGAATCTGTAATTGGATCTTTATTTGGAATACATTTATTCTTAAAATAAAAGATAGCAGCTAATAGTTGTTTTTAGCAGTGAGTGTTGTTTCCTCAGCTCCAGAGACCCAGGTTCAAGTACAGACCCAGTGGAGTTTGTATATTCTCCCTGTGTCTGTGTGGATTTCTCTGGGTACTTGGTTTCCTTCACATTACAAAGACATGTGTTAGGTTTACTAGCATATATAACATTTAATTCACCTGGAGAATACAGAGAAAAGAAATTAGACAATGTTTAGCACAAAGTTATAAATCATCTCTGCTAGACTGTAATCTTGAGCTATCCTTCTTTGCTTACAGGTTTCGGTTATGAAGTACATGGTCATGTCAGAAGCTTCATTCTTGGTTTACTGAACGATTTTTGCATGGATTTGTTATGTTGCTATAAGATTTAACATTTACTCAGTTGTAGCTTCTTGTCAGCCAGATGTTTTTAAAAATCTCCTGATATTTTATGTAAACAGTGGAATATTCAGGGCCTTTCCAGAAACTGCCTCACAACAACACAGAGCCTAAAGGTGAAAAGAAGTGGCTGGTGGCCACGAGTTTCACAGAGGAATGCCCTCCTCCCTCTGTGGAGTGATTCTGCACATTTCTGGGAATGTCAACATACTGGGGAATTAAAACGAGTACCGTGCAAACATCAGGGACTTGCATGTATGATTAAAATGAAAGAGATGGATTTCTTCTGGTACGCCTTTCTGTAGGCAAAAAGTTGGCATCTAATTTGCAGGTATGGAGATTTGTGATACATGATCTATCATGAAAATGCACATTCTGCAAAGTTAAAAAACTATTGCACTTAATAGTGCCTATAAAAATCATTGTATACTATCAAACATTTTCTATTTTTCCTATTGCACTTAATATATACTTGCTTAGGCACAAACATTACCTTCCAGATCACACACTTTAGCATAATTGGCCAGCACCTGACATGATCTGCAGTGGTTCTGAATACTTTAGATTAAACAGCCTGTTCCTGAGCATTTTGCTATTCTTTATGGTAAAGTCCAGTTTAAAAAAACACTATTTGTAAATGTACAAAGACATTTCAGTGCAGTTCCAAGTATGATAAAAAAAAAAGTGAAAAAGTCTATGGCACCACCAAAATATTTGTTGACTGTCCACACAAACTGGATGATCAAAGTAGGATGATATGGATAAGGGGTCCTACCAAAAAAACACTTTTAACTTTGAAGGATTTACAAGTCCAAATGGCTGGGACAGTTAATAGAATAAAAGGGGTTATTGTCAGATGAGTCAAGTTAGAATTTTTGGTCTGAATCCAAGCGCACCATTTACAATGCACCATACCTACTGGGAAGTATGGTGCTGTCAACATTAACTTGTTGGTTTTGTGTTTCGTCAGCCCTCTGCTAGACAGCTGAAGAATGTGGTTCATACTCCAGCACAGTGTTGAGCCTAACACCCCACCAAACACAGTGGTTTCATGATAGGGAAGTTAATGTTCTTGAGTGGCTAGGGCCCAGTAAATTGCCTGTCCCTATGAGGTTTGACTGAACTTGCACAATTCCGCAACGAAGAATGCACAAATATTACAAAATTTAGGTGTGCAAAGCTGGCAAGCTGACATATCCAAACAGACTGGTGGCTGTAATTAAAGCAAAAAATGCTTCTGTGAAGTATTAAATCATGGGGCTGATCACTTAAACAACCCTGTTATTATAGATCATTTTCAGATCTGTTGCTTTTTCCCCTGTTTAAATAGGCAAAATGTGTAAATAAAGAGAAACAGAAACTGGCATTTTATCTGTATTTTAACTGCTTTTAAAATTAATTTCAGGTTATAAGACAAAATTGACTGTTTACAAGAGGGATGATGATTTCAAGTTTAAACTTTAGCAGATGCTTACATGCCTAAATGCGTTGAGTTTAGCAAAAATCAAAAATAGTTTTACTTCTGTTAGTCAGCACTCTGATTAACCTTCTGTTTAACAGGGACTTTGTGACCGTGTCATTTTATTTAACTTCTGTTTCATGTTATTTATCAACACATTCCATTTCACCAGTGCTTAGGTGAAAGGAAACACTATAAAAAGCTTCAAGTCCATATATTTGTCACTTTCAGCATTGAGTTGTAGTTGTTTGTGTGTTCTTGTCTCGATGCAGTGTGGTTAAGTCTCTCCGTTTTCCTGTGTTTCTTTCTGCAGTATGACATAGTGGGTCACTCGGGAGATGGATTTAATATAGAGCTGGTCAAATGTGATTCAGTGCCAAAGAACAACAAGCAGAGGTTAAAGATTTTAAAGGTATGTGCCCCATGTTTGTGCTGTAGGCATTGTCTCGTGTTTTTTCCTTAGTTTAGAAAACCATTTCCTGAGAAGCATTCTTGGAGTGAAATCATCCTTCCGATCATATGTGGCAGGGTGCATGCAGGCAAAGGTTCTTCAGGAGTCAAGCCTGAGTTTAAGGCTCATTTAATATTTAAGTGAGTTCTTTTCAGATTTAGATGCTGAAGGACAGTTTAGTTCAATTAAATTTTATTTATAGAACATGATCAACAAAAACAATAGACATTGTCACAAAGCATTCTGTGACAACAAAAAGCAGAATCTACCACTCAAAGAGTAACCAGCAGTCATATAATTGTAATTATACGATTTTATCACATAAAAATGATTTCCAAATCAAAAAATGTTTTCCAGGGCTTGTGGTTGATAATTTACTATTTTACTAGAAATTACAAACTATTTGTTTTGTAACTACTTTAAAATGTGAAGTGCCTTTCCAGTAGCAATGTATTATTTTCATCCTCTTCTCAGACCATGCATGCACACTCTCAGTTCTGTATGAGTGGAGATTACACTTTAGAGAGCACGGAGCATGCCATAAAGGAGCTAGCACTCGAGGAGGCCGATGAGCACTTTGTCATTGTGCTGAGTGATGCCAACCTGGAACGATACGGCATCAGCCCCGACCTCTTCGCCCGCACTCTCACCAGCAACCCGGAAGTTCACGCCTTTGCCATTTTTATTGGCTCACTCGGAGACCAGGCTGATAGGTAAGTTCAAACACACACCACCCCATTGGGTAGCATATTGGGTAGCATTGGGTAAGTGGCATAAAATTCATAAAGAGCATAGGGGCATGCATATCTACCATATCTACCTGTAGTATTGTGCTCAAGCCAAGATCGTTTAAGCGCACTGTGAGCACAAGCAAGAGGGGAAATCCGAAGGGAGTCGCAGTTAAGGTCTGGCTTGGTACATGTCAACTGGCTGTGTCCTGGGAGTGGGGAATCTGCAAATCAATTAATTGAGTTTGATCTCTGCTATGTTATACAGTAACAGTTACTGTAAAAATAATACTCGAACCAGTTAAGCAAGAAGTATGCTTATCTGCAAAATAGGGGCGCTGCAGATAAAGTCTGGCCATTCAATGCCTGAAGGCATGATTATAAGTACATTTCACTAGTGTTGTGCAAGAGCTTGCAGACCCACAATCTGTTATATATTGTATCATATGGATTAAGTCTAGTGAGGACAAATTTGGTGGTTGTATACTGACACGAGGGCAGAACACATTCCACATAGCACATTAATCTGAGTCAGCACTGACCCCACTCTTTTTACACGTCCCATGATTTAAAGGGCTGGGTTTTTAAGAACGTGTCCTCCTCAGGGGACAGAATGACAGTAATGAATGGTCATTGGAATAGAAAAGGTGGGAGGGGAGGAGAGTGAATGGAACCAGGCGTCCTGATGTTTTTAGCCCTTTACCCCAGCAGGCATTTCCCAAACCCCTGATGCTCACAAACAAACTTGTGTGAATGACAGCTTTTGTTGGCTCATTGAGGTTTAGATCAATTTGATTGTAAGTGAAAGCACATTTGCATTGGTAATGTTTTCGGGTGTGGCCTTGGGGGGTCTTTTCTCATTTTCTCTGACATATAGGCTCCAGAGGACTCTGCCGGCAGGACGGTCTTTTGTCGCCATGGACACCAAGGAGATCCCCCAAATCCTGCAACAGATCTTCACCTCTACCATGCTGTCCAGTGTCTGAACACAGACTATCACCAAGAATCCTCTGCTAAGCTCTTTTATTCATCCAAAGGCTTCTCAGACATGGCAGTTTGGAGATGTCATGCCTCTACAGGACGTTTTAAGAATCGTATCAGGAACTACTTATTCAGTAACATTTAAATGGTTAATAATTTAATTTCTGATAGTATAATGTACCTACTAAAATGATATACACTGTTGATACACTTCAGATTATTGATAAAAGATTTAACTGTGGTATTGAAGTTTTAAGGAAATGAAAGGAAAGTTGAAAATCCTGAGCACTGATTTTCACACATGATATGTCCCACTGTAGCCTTTATGCCTACAAGGGCATGTTCCCGAAGTCTTCCCACTTGATTGTTTTCTTTGTCCTGCCTTTTTTTAGGTTTGTCACTTCTCCCTTTGATCACATTGTGAAGTCATACTTGTAGGTGGCAGGGCACACAGCAAATGTCACACTCCACAAGTCCACTTATGTGACCTTGCTAAATCTCTTAACCTTCAAGTGCAATTTCACACCTAAGCTTTCTTTCTAAAGAGCAAATGAGAATCTGCATTTGATTTACAACACAGTTAGCACTGTCAGCTCACTGAAAGCAGCTCACCTCTTAAATAAATTCGATGGCCCTCAGAAAAGGCCAGCCTGAATATCCAGATAAATGTGTAGGCAAGGCCAATGGTATTTTTTATCTTTCTGGGTTGTCGCTTTCTGTGGTTTTAAACTGAACTTTAACTTTTAAACTGAGCCCATTTTACTTAGTTTCCCGTCTCTTGGCTCTGGTGTTCAGACCTAGCAGCACTGTTTGGAACACAGCCACTCTGACCCCTGACATTCCCCAAATGACTGCTTGTGCTTCTTGCGTAAGTCCACCGCCCCTTCCTACGTCCAGTCCAAAATCCTCCTCTGTCAGGATGCTTGTTTTTCCTGTGTTCCACGCATGTGATCAGTGTACCTTTCCTTCCTGTGCTTTAGCTACTGTTACCCCGCCAGACTGCCGCACGCCTCTCGAGTGCTGAGGATTCCAGTGCTGGCTCGAGTTACTCCATATTCACTGGCTGTTGCTGGGGAGAAAGTGGAACTATGAGTAATGAGAGCTGTGGACAGACAGCAGGTGGCAGGATCATGAGTCTATGATGGAAGGAAGTTTGGGGATGCTGTTCACATGGGTGTGGGGAAATCTACAGTGAATTCAAGGGTAAAACCCCGGTCAGGAACATGTGTGAGTATGTGTTTGCAGAAGCTTGAAAAAGATCTGTGACTAATCGACCTTGTTCACTAAGAAATATCACCGCTCCCCTTTCAATTCTGTGCAGTAGTGACACATACAGTGTTCAGGAAGTAAATTGTATACGTGTTTTAGACGTTTTGGTCGTATAATGAATGGTGTGACGCCAATGTACATGTCCTGTGATTGTCATATGATCCATTACTAGATCAAATAAAGCTTAATAATAAACACTATTATCGTTTCTCACGTTGGGGATTTGGAATGGGAAAGCAGTTATTTATAAGAACATACAAGCACAGGAAGTACTTGCTTTTGCTGTGTTATGTCTGATATTTAGACGACTGCTGTTTTTAGATAATAGTGGCGTCACTTGATTTAGCAGTGCAAAACAGCACGAGCTTTCCACTGCTAACAGTGATGGCCTTTCTAAAAGGCACAGCAGTTTTTGCATTTATTTTGGTCATATTTTCCATCTGTTAAGGAGCGAATGACAGATCAGTCTGGTATGTTTTACTTTTCTGCTCACCCAAGCCAACAAAAGGGCTTTTCCATTACTTGAATATCTCACATGGTCATGATTATAATTTCATACTGCAGTTAAAGCTTGCTGCTAATTTTTTCACAGTACTGTAAATATGCAGCCTTCATTTCTTCTATTTATTTCTTTTGTTCCGTGTGGTCATTTTGCCATGACCCGTACAAATTAAATGTCCAGACAAAACATATAAAGGGTTTAATAATTAAGCTAATTTTAATTATTTATTACACACGTTTGATGCCTGCTCTGCAGTACCTCTGAAGTATTTGCTTTCTGTACAGTTAATTATTTACACCACTCAGGTTTTCGTCTCAAGGTCAGTCTGATATGGAATGAGTTCTAAAAAATTACTTAGGTGTGAAAGAAAACTAATGTGATATAGATGTTTATGTTTGTGTTGTGACTAATGATTTCAACACTACTAAAGAATCAGAGGTATTTAAAGAGCCTTGCGGTCTGTATTTCAAAAATATGTCTAGACATAGACCCATCGGTGGTCAGGATTGTTCTTACTGTTACAGCTTTGTGTTCTGGCTGGGGTTGTCAAAATGAACGTGTTAATAGTAATTAAAATGTTAATTGAAATTGTCAACAGTAGTAGTTTAAAGTGGTTAATTTACATTCTGAGTTATACCTAGTTACAGTATAAGCCATGCCCCGAATGGTCCCGGTGGGACTGTGGTGGCCTAGTGGTTAAGGTACTGCACTATGGACCAGAAGGTCCAGGGTTCAAATACGACCTCTACCACAGTTGGGTCCCTGAGCAAGGCCCTTAACCCTCAATTACTTGGATTGTAAGACTGTATTAATTGTAGGTCGCTCTGGATAAGGGCATCTCCTAAATGACACAAATGTAAATATATTTATTTACTACATTCTACCATATCCTTCTAAGTCCTGAACTTTGATTTTGCAAGCTTTCTTCCAGCTATTTAGGATAAGTGCTCCCTGATAAGTATAATAACATTGTCTTTTGCCTGAAAAAAAAAACAATTTGTCACGCCTTGCTTTGTAGCCTGTGTGAAATGCTGCAAATGAGACAAACAAGTCTAAGGTAAGCAGAAGCCTCATATGTGAATTTAAGATTATACAGTATAGCATTATTACATTATAAGTTAGAGAATTATAAATGATTTTGGACATTTCCTTACATGGTGTTCCATGGTGTAAACACAAGAGTCCAGTGTAACCACACGGTTTGCAAAATCACAGCTTGCACGGTTTCTAATAAATGTAGCTAATTTAATTAATAATTTGCATTAAAATATGTTATTCTGGTAATCATTTGTGTGTTTTGTGTTTATTGAATGATTGTAGAGGATGGTACGTTGGTGCTGTGGTTCTGGCACGGACACCGCCTGTGTTGACTCTGCTTGTTCTCCCCTTGTCTTATGTGTACAACAGTTTCCACTCACATTCCAAAGACCTGGATTTGGTCAATTGGTGTCTATAAATTGCCACAGGGTTTTTGTGTTTGTATGCATGTCCCCATTGGTGGATCTGCATTGGTTCTGTTCTCTCACTAGGCATATTTTTACGTTATTCTATGCACTGTTTATCTTCACTGTCGAATTATATGATATACCTTTTATATTCATTATTTTATTATACTCTTTGTAATATATTTTTTTATTAGATAAAGGCTAATTCATACTTATAACATCTAAGTTGCCAGAGGAGGATGGGTACCTTTTTGAGTCTTGGTAGTCCCAAGATTTCTTCCATTTAACGTTTAGGGAGTTTTTCATTTATGGAAAAATCATTTATGGGAAATCAAAGATGTAATTAATCTGAATTTATGTGAAAAAATGGGTGTGATTAGTTTGAAATATGTGAATCATTTGACTGCACTAATTGTCTCACATGCTTGGACTATACTTTCTGACTTTGTTGTTGAATGCTGTGTTTCGTTCTTAAATGTCCGAGCCTAGTTAGAGATGTCCAAATGACAAAGGAACTTAGCAGTGCATTTCATCAGACTGGAGTTATAATATGTCCTGTTTCTGCTGGATGATTGACCACTGTATTTTTCAATCTAACAGTCCAGTTATTATAAACTATATCGTCATACTGCATTGTGTAATCTATACTGATACTGTACAGTCAGATACATCAGCAATGAATGAGCATATAAATAAAGCGGACTAGGTACGGTACTAAGCTGATGCAAGCCATGCGCCATCTCAACCACTGAAATTAATAGGTCAAAAAGCATCATGTTTTCTAAATCAGTACTTTAAAAATGCCAAAGCGATAAAACAGTAATAGAAGCTTATCTAAGTGCACTGAGCAATTTCATTGGATTTATTTGCTCTTAGTACATAGAGATGGCAAGCCTGGTAAGAATTGTCATTTGTCTGTGCTTAGGAAATAAGATTGAAATTTTTACTTCTATTGTTGCTGTTTCTTGTAAGTGGCTTTCCAGCTTCCAATCAGTGTTAATTTCGTTGATGATCTATTTTTGTCATATTTTTCATCAACGAACCTTTTCTTCATGACGAAAATTAAGTGATAACTAAACAAAAACTACTTACAACGATGAAAACTATGACAAAATTAATTGACACTTCTGTCAACGAATAAAAACGAGACGAAAATGTTTGGCATAGTTGACATCCAGTCAGAACTGAACACTCTTTTGTTATATATTTGGTGCTTATTTTTGCACTAATCGCACTGCTGCTTTTACTGTACTCAGTTAAAGAATGTATTATGCAATGTATGTAATTTGTTATGAACAATGCATTTATTTCTCAGGCATAGCAAACCTACTCATGATCAATATTTTATTGTTCTGCTCAATATGCAAAGTCAGGTAAATAAATATGTTTGTTAAAAGATATTGGTATTTCAAACATTAATAATATTTCATAATTGATTAATAATCTTTCATTTCGTGTAAGTGTATATAATGACTTTAATAATGCACAAGGGAACTGAAGAAAAAGTATTCACATTTTACACCCTTTATATTTCAGTCGACTAAATTGACTGTAGATTTAGTCGACTATATTCTTATGATAATTAGTCGACTAAAACTAGACTAAAACAATTCAGATAACTAAATTATGACTAAAACAAAATGATATTTTAGTCACAAGACTAAGACTAAAACTAAATCAAAATTTGCTGTTAAAATGAACACTGCTTCCTAAAACCCTCTGTTACACAGGGCTGCTGAGGTAATGAATAAACAAGCCAATCACATAACGGAATATAAAACTAATACGTCGAGAAGCAACTTTAGTTTTTTGTCTCAGACATGCCAGTTTCCGTGATTCCACCTGCCCTGGTGGCTCAGGTGTGAAACTCGCCACATGTGCCGAGGATCTGCCGTTTCATTGCCTCGCTGAGGGTGACAGAAGTTGAGACAGAAACAAACCGGAATGGGTTCTAATTAAAGAGTGCTGTTGCGTGAGATTAAATTAGCCAGAGTCAAACTAGTGTGAAGAGGAAATGAGTGAGAGCGAGAGAAACAATGAATGAATGTCAGTTGAGATGATTCAGACATGAACCTGTGATTTGGATGATGTGAGATGAACGGAAATTCCACAAAGTTTCATTCACGTATTGTCCAATCGCCTCAGGATTTCGGAGCCTCGTTTTAGCCTGATCATACAGTATATAAAAAGCTCTCTAAAAAGCCAAACTCAATCCAAATATCAAAAATACTAAAATCATTTAAGGTTCAGGAGAAATTGGATTAGACTTAAAAGTTTAAGGGAGGAAAATTTAACTGAGTTTGAACTTCTAGAACTCTGCTGAAACAACAATATATATATTTTTTTGGTATTTCTTGGATCTGCCACAGCACCAATGGTTGAAATTAAAAATATATATATTATAAAAATTTTTTTAAAAAAATCAATAAATATATTTTTTAGCTTTTTCCACCTTCAGGTGGAGAGCCAACGGTTTTCTTCTGTTCATTAATTTTTTTCCAGATTCACTTTAATTTAATTGAAGGTTAAATACATTTTATTTTTAAATTAAAAAAATATTTTTATTTCTTTCTCCTTCCTTGTATTGATTCCACATAGTCCTAAAGAAATTGAAAAAAAATTGAAAAAATAAAATAAAAAAATAAAGATTTATTTACATTTTTTTTCTCCCTCCTCATTAGATTCTTAAGTAGAGACATCCGAGGAACAAGCAATTAAAAATGACTCGCCAAGAGTTCAATAGCAATAAATATTTCATTTTGGTATATCTTTTAAATATGTGCTCCAAACAGGGGGAGGGTCTCAGAAGAGAGAGTTAACTGGCAGCACAGGGAACAAGTGGTGGTAACCAACCCTAAACAGGGCAAGATTAACTGTCCTAATTCACGTCTTGGCTTAGTAATCAGAAGATTGTGACCTAACTACCGAAGAAATTCAGTTTTTAAGCAAAACCTTAAACAGGAAGCTAATCAACTGTAGACTTGGACTGAACTTGGATCTGGGTTAGATTTGACTTCATAATAACTGTTCAATTTAAGGAAATATAGATCAGATTTCGTAAAAAAAAACTTCATCATTGGATTCCACTTTTGGAAAACATTTACTGTGAGTGCGATTCTGGTTTTCAGAAGAAATAATCATGATATTGAGATCTGTTTACATTTAATCTGCTAACTCTTAGCTTCTCCAGATCTGCATAAAAGTCAATATCTGTTCTTGCTCTCATTCTGCTAATCTTCTCCCTCACTGATGTCTTTTCTCCTTGTTTCCTGCTAATCGTTTTCCTCAACCTCCTTGAGTATTCGCCCCCGTCACGCTCACGCCCGTCCCTCCCTCTCGCCAGGAGAAAATGAGTCTAGATAAACATGAATAACACAAATCATTTGCTCCACTCAGTGGTGTGAGAAGGAGTAATAACGCTCATTACTGGATTTAATTCACAAGCTCCAGTATCTGCTCCATTAGAAACAGGACCAGGTAGAAGAACCGGGTAATGACTGTAGAAGACGCAGTCATACTCATAACATTAAAAAGGCTAGATTACTGACCCAAAGGTTGAGAGTTCAACTACCAGCATGGCCAAGCTGTCATAATTGGGATTGCTGATTACTGGTTGCAGTCTGATGTAAATATAAGACCTGGCAGGTGGAATGTTACCAAGAACCAGCACAAACAGGAACTAATTCCAGTTGAGAGAAGTATGGAAGGAACCATAGGAACCATAGTAACAGCATGGCATCTTCAGCATGGCCATCTCTGACATCACTGTTTAAATTATTGCACAGAATATTATTGTTGAACGTTATTATTTATTAATTATTGATCATTCCTGTTGGTTATTTGGAAAATATATTTGTTATTAAGTATTAATTTATATTATTATGAATATTGTTGGAGTTTAATAGTAACTACAATTATTTTTCTGTTTTGATTATTTATTCACATTTGTAAGTATTACTATTATTATTATCATTATCATTATCAATTTTACTATTAATATAAAATTCAGGGTTTTTTGGTTTATATTATTATTATTATTATTATTTTTATTATTATTATTATTATTATTATTATTAATAAGTAATAATATTTTTTAAGTTTTTAATCATTTTTTAAAAAATAATTATTATTCATATTATAGGCTTATTAATAGTAACTATTATTGGTTATTTGGTTATTAATGCAATTTGGGTTTTTTGGTGATTATAATTTAGCAACAATTTAATTGATATTTGTAATGATTATTTATATCATGTTGTTATTATTATTGTTTGTTTATTTTACAATTATTGGTATTTCTTTTTGCTGTAATTCAATTACTTTTCATTGCTTTGAGATGGAAACGCTATATGAATTTAAACGCTATATAAATTACATTTTGGTGATCAAATCAAATCAAAGAACAAACATGCATGGAAGTACCCAAGCGCACACGAACGCTGTCTGTCACGTTTAGCATGCCAGCTCAGAACGCACTCACACGACCATTAACGAAAGTACCCGAGTGCAGACGAACGCCGTCTGTTATGTACACATTACTGACTTAAGATCAGGTTAACCTGCGTCTGGCCTATAAGAGCCCGAGGAGTCACGACTCCGTTTGGATTTAGATCCCGATCTTCAGCCTGCCAGGCGCAGTGTTTTTCGTCTCTCGTGGGATGGATCGTTTGTTAGATTTGGATTATTACCGATGCTTTACCCTGTTTTTCTCCCTTGAGACTCTGTGGCTGATCGCCTGAACCCTGCCTGTTTTTGTTTTACGAAATTGCCTGCCGATTGTTGTCCTTTATTTAATAAATAGCTGCGATTGCTTCCTACTCTTGCCTAGTGTGTGTATTTCCCCTTTGCATGTAACAAAGATTTGTAGTATTTGGTTAATTCTAATAACTTTGGTTTGAGGTCCATGGAGCTTGTACAGAAGTTTGTACAAATCCTACAATCCTTATCCTGCATACCTCTCTCGTGTGTATGTGTGTGTGTGTGTGTGTGTGTGTGTGTGTGTGTGATGAGTCATTTATGTTGCTTTGCGGCTGGGTGGTGCCTCAGGGAAGCTCCCAGCTCTCATACCTCAGCCGGTATTAGCTCAGGTGATGGAGATTCGGCGCTGGGGCTTCCAAAACTCGGAAGAGAATTTGAGTTGGCAAATGTGTGAGACGTGATAAAAAGAAGGGTCTGTCATCACCCATGTTCTGCAACTGGATTTCCGCGTTGGTGATAAAATGCTCAATTCATGGACCAGCACACACGGTTCTGCTGGGGTCCTGCAAGGTTCAGCTATGTGGAAGTGTTATCAGGACAAAGCAGAGGAAATCGATAGCAGTTCCTGAGAAAAGTTTAAGCGAGTCTGCAGGGAGCGATAGCATGAGGGCATGTGCATCCATCCTGGAGCTCATTCAGCTGGGGGGATCTGTGTGCTCGGAGTGGAAAAACTAAAAAAAAAACAGTTTCATTTCCATTCCACTCCAACTGTTTCATATGGAGCATGAACCAACCATAAAAGGTTTTTGGGATGCGTGGATGTTGCCGTTCAGAAACCTTCTTCATCACATCGAAGTGAGGAGAAACGGTCAAATAGGAACTTTTAAGGATGCATTTATGTTTCCCAGGAACCTTTAGCTCGATCTTTTACCGCTGCCTCACAGTTAAAAGGTCCTGGGTTGGATTCCAGTGCGTAGATGACGCAGAGGTGTCTGCGTGGGTTTACTCCGGGTACTTCATTTTCCTCCCACACTCCAAAATCATGCGTTTTAGGTTTATCGATTACTGTATTTTATTCATTTATTTGGCATCTTTAACGTCACGATCGGCATCAGTGGCCATGTAAGCGACACACACGAGGTTAGATCCATACACAAGTTCATCTCAACACCAGTCACATATATATACACAAGTCAATGCCAATTTGGAGTGATCAATTAAC
>JAVSBV010000121.1:4801473-4828971 GCA_033117975.1 Parotocinclus spilosoma
CTTCATCGATGTGATCCATGAAGTATTTCGGCAGGATAGTGGAGTAGTTTGCTATTGCTTTCTCCACCCCTCCCCATCATCATTATATCATCATAAATACAGTCGAATCCGGTTAATCAGACCACATCAGGACGCAATCATTTTGGTCATAAATACCGGCCGGTCCGATTAAATGAACATGCCCTATGTTACAAGACGGGACTATTTATGCTATGTAACATATTAAATGTTTATTAAACCTTTATTGTGCAATTTACACATATAGCGAACGTACAAAAAGAACAGTTGCTTACTAACTTTGTTCATTGAAAAATAAACTTGCAAACAAGTTTTTCGAAATGATCTACAACACAATTTACAGGTACTCAGCATGCAAAGCATAATACTGTAAAAAACAAGTTCTTACTGAATTCCAATCAACATTTAAAGAACTTATCCAGTGTGATCTGACGTGTTCTCCTGACGGACTGCACTTGAACAAAATCAAGACAGTGGTGGGCGTGCTCACCTCCCACTGGTTTTGCTCTTGTCAAAACAACTTTTCGGATTTCCTGACCTTTATCAGAGGTCAGGAAATCCGAAAGGTAATTTATTTAAATGGGTTCTTGTTATCTGAAAATGTGATGATGTTTTAGGTATTTACATATCGGGCAATATAGCAAATGTGTTTTCAACTTTATTATCCATAACTTTCACCACTGTGACAACATTAAATCCTATGTTATACATGATTTTGGCGAGTTACAGTAGAAGCATTAAGGCCTCTTATGTTTTTTTTCTCCTATGGTTTCCTGTAGTCTAGAACTGGCGGTGTGTATATAAAAAAATAATGAAGCTGATGTTAAAATGAACATACTCTCTTCTTGTAGCCGTGCCATGACCTGGACATCAGTCATGTCTTGAAGTTTGTAGTCCATGGAAACTGAGTTATGGTTCAGTGCTGGGGTGCTGAACTCATTGCTGATGGAAGACTGTGGACTGACAGCAGCATGTGGGCGACTGTAATCTACAAGAGGTAAGGCAGAGGTAAGTCTATAGGTAAAGCTGGCACAGGAAAGGCATTTACTGAATCCTTATTAATACATGTAATCTTAATCGTGTGTAAACTTGTATATTCAGTCTCCTATTACTCAGAACTACAGAAAACATTTATATATTATAGTTGATAACTTCACATTAACTAAGCTGCAGAGCCTCATTTAAGGATGAAGGATGGATGAGTATGGTCAGGCTTACTGTAAGTAGCCGTTTGAGAGAGGAATGAGGGTGATCTCTCGGCAAGGCCACCACAACTGCTCCCAATGAGAGGTGGCTGGAGGGAGCAGTGGTTAGATGGAGAGGATGCCGCTAGATCAACAGAGACATGAGAAATGACTTATAGTAATGGATTAACAAAATTTAAGATTAGACAAATCTTAAATGTTATAAGCATACCTTTTATATGTGTATTGACACACATTCTATCAAGGCATAATAAAGTCACCAGTACCAGTTATCTCATACTTTACCAAGTCTGCTGACTTGTATAGGAATATATCTGATCTGATGTATCTTTTTTCCAGAGCAATTGTCAATAAGCATACAAATCCACTGATCTTTACTATTCAGTTATGTGAAATTTGCTGCAAAACTTCACATACAGTTGGGTCTTAGATAGAGACAGAAATTATTACAGGTGTGGTCTGATTAGAATGGTTTTTGCCACAAGAGTGCTTCACCCCACCATATAAAAAGGTTCTCCAAGGCTACTTTTTGGTATTGCAACTCTTGATGAGAGATTGCTGCCTGCTGGATATGCTGCTACGATGCAGTTGAAGCCATTTTGTGCTGTTCACAGACACAAAGCACATCACTGGACTGAGAGAAACACCATCTTTTTTTAATCAAGTAGGCCGTTCAGACCTAGCTGAGGTATTGGGTGCAGTGTGAGGGCATGCACACATGGAGAACAGACCTAGCTTGCGCACATGGAGCATGCACACATGGAGAACAGGTTCCAGACAGCCCCGGCAGACCATTAGTAGAGCAAATTCACTCCTAGTAGTGATACAAGGGACACTAACAAATCAGCAATGTGCGCAGGACATTATGCAACCACATGTTGACTCTTATGGCAGGGCTTCCAACTGGCATTTTCCAGCAGGATAATGCTCACCCATAAACATCAAGGGTTTACTATGTCTTCACAACACATGCATCTCTTCCTTGGTTTACCCAGTCACCAGATGTATCTGCAACCTACAAGTGTGCAGGATCTAAACATCCAGCTAAAACATCTGTGGCTAATGTTCCAAGGGATGCTATATGGAAGCCTCCATGCTTTAACTGTACCTCATGTTGTATTCACACTAAAAGCGGGCCAACGGGATGCTAGAGCCTCCTTTTAATTGCACACTTACCCCAGTAAATATATCCATGTGCTCTAATAGTGGAATACATATAAATATAAATTTCAACAGCTCCTTTTTGGTGAGTTGGTTGGTTCTCTTGGACGTTTTAATCAATGAATGTACACATAGGTATGCACCAGTTAACATCTATCAAATCAATGTCCTTTTGCCTTAATGATCGAGCTCTCTTGCAATATTAAATAAAAACATATCTTATTTACATAAGAATGAATGGCAGAAAACTAGTATGAGCAGACCCTTGCAACACCTGCTGACAGAAAGCAATCGCAGTCTTGAAAGTAACATGGCATCGTTATTCTTCCTTTTTAGTTTCAAGTTTTATAAAAGATACAAAGATAAAAAATGAATATTACTGTTTAAAATAAAACACTATGTGCAAAGCGTCTAAACACTATGTGAGTATGATAATGTCCAGTCAATGTCCATTTGGTCCACGTCTTGTTTCACAGAAAGTAATGCAGATGTAAAACTGTAAATACCTGTGCATTATACCCATATTATATTAGCAAAGTGAATGTAAAGGATTCTTGAAATGATGGTTATCTTTTAGTGCAGCAGTTTACCTTTTTGTTCAGTTAGTGCAGGTTTAGTAAAGGACTTAACAGATGAAGAGATGCATAATGAAGAGAGTCCATCTGTAGGTCTGTAAGCTAGCAAGGATGACACACTGCCAGACAGGACTCCTCTCCATCTTTTGGCTACGGAAAGAATTAAAGTGATATTACAGGTACTTTTACAGGCCGTATATATTTAATCATGCATTAATAAGTATTAATATCTTGAAACATTTTGACAGTATTTAAAAGGGCTGGTGAGGCATGGTGAGGAATAAATATGTTAGAAAGCTTCTCTGATGGTGACTGCTGTTTTCAGGGTTAAAAGGGTGCACTAAATGCACTCATTTATGGGTAATTACACAATTTTTAATTGGCCATGCAACACAATTCATTTTTCAATGAAAAGTCAGCTGTTTCTGAATTACTGGCAAGCAAACGGTGCCTTGTGATTTAGCTCTACGTTATACAATTAGCCCTGCCACACATTACTTGAAAACAGGCATTCACAGTGACCGCAAGAACAAAGGTTTTTCAGTGACTGGGGAACAAAGCTGTATTAATGACTTTGCAGGCCAGAGCCAACCGTGCTCAATCTGGCCTTTCAACAGCAAAAACAGCTCATAGCTAAGCAAAATGCTTCTTTGTAAACACATCTTGATATTTATATATGAGCTGGTCCAGAAAAAAATCCCATTGTAATGGCTTTTCTGAACAGGAAACTCTGCTTTTTTGACTGCAATTTAGCAGAAAGGGTTAATATAGTCATAGTTTCTATGGTAACCAGCCTCTCCACCATGGTTGCGAGACAGTATTGCATCTCAAGACTGAAGAAAGAATAAGGGTTTTTACACCTACGCTAGAACTTCTTTGTTTCAAGATCAAAGCAATATATAGACTTTAATAGGGATTACTATGAGAACAGAGTTTCACTGTTTCAGAGGAATTAATACAAAGCCCTGATTAAGTAAAGATTACTATCCAATATCATTCTTAATGATGAGGATTAACAATGATCTGTTACACAATTACATATTCTCATGCAGGTGCTAGAATAGACTGAAAAATAGCAGTATGCAGTCAGCTCCAGTATCATTGGAACGCTTGGCAAAGACACATAAATCTATCATGATTTAAATTTGATATGAAAATGTCTAATTTGTGGTTAATTATCTTACAATTACTGAATATTACAATTATTGAGAAACATTTCACTGTAGTAAACATTTATTTTTGTAGGATTTTTAATTCACGTTTTAAACTTCCTTTTTATGGTCAGGATCTGGCAAGGGGGTCTAGAGCCAGTCCCAGTAAACGAAGGGTGCAAAATCTGAGGTTTCTAAGGCATTAAAGGTCACAGGACAGACTGATCAAACTAAAACTTTGATTCTGTGGTCTAGATAGTGTAGGTTTGTGGTTAGATTTAAAAAGTTTGTTTCTCTATGACTACTTTGTTGAAATTGAGGTGGCATTTAAATGTAGATTTTTCAGAGTTTTATTAGTGTGCATGGTGGCAAAATACATCAGTTGTACACCTACTTATTTACATTTTTACGTTTTAATTTTCAGCATTTAGCAGACGCCCTTATCATGAGCGACTTACGACTCATACAGTCTTACAATTAAAGCTATGGTGGGTTAAGGGCCTTGCTTAAAGACCCAAATGTGACAGCTTGGCAGAGGCGTGATTTGAACCCTGGACCATGAGGTCCAGAGTCCAGTACCTTAACCGCTAGGCTACCACAGTCTCACTATTTATTGACACTAAACCAACGCACTTCCTAATTTAACCAAATATTCATACCCCACTGAATAAGGACGCTGTGATTTACTAGTTGTTCCTAAAATAGTTCAATATTACTGACTCACTCAGTTTCCTTACCTACTTAACCCAATTCAGGGTCATGAGGGGTGGGATCAGGGACTGAAAGGCAGACTAATAAACCTAACACATGTCTTTTGAGGAGGAAATCAAAGTACCAGGAAGAAACCCAGGCAGGCACAGGGATAACATGCAAATCAATCTAGGGTCTCTGGAGCTTGAAGTGACACTTAGTCACTTTGTTTATGAGAAGTTCTGCCAGTTATGGATTTATCTTTTCCAGTTCCTTTAATTAATGCACTTCAAATACAGATTACATTTATATTTTCATTTTTGGATTATATTAACCTAGTTAACCATGCATACTTTTAAAATCATTTTTAAACCTCCTTTATTAAGGGTACCAATAAATCTGGAGCAGACTGTAGTATTTAAAGGTGTTCCTGAGCCTAAGATCAAGAATTATATAATGTCAAAAGTCACTTTACACCCTTTTATTTCAGAAACAAAAGGGAAAATGACATATCTGAATACCCCAGCAGGTAATGGGCGAGGTGTCCTATCTTTTAGGCTATGTCCGGAACATGGTTGCCATCTTGAAAGCCATATTGGATCAAGGCTGATGGTTTTTTTTCCAATGGGAAAGTTTTCATGTAGCATTTCAAAGAAGATTTGTAATGTTTCTGTGGTTCAAATGTTAGAAACACAGAAAGTTCAAAACTTTTGTTGTTTGTCATTCTGATGTTTGTCTTCTGTATCATAGCCACAGACTTCAACATCCGACACTCAGAAAGACTACCAATTTCACACAGCACTATTGCATCCCTTGTAGCCAAATTCCAAGAAACCAGTACTGTGGAAAAGCCACGTAATGATCGTCCGAAGATCGCTATCAACGAAGAAGCTAAACAATGGTTTTGGCAGCCTTTGTGAAAAGTCCCTGACATAGCATGCAACATGTTCTGTGACTTTTAACTCAACCTGTAAAATAGAAGTAAAAACTTTTTTTTAAATGTAATAACTTACCTGTATGGAAAGCATTAAACATTTTTTTTTACCTAGGCTGTAACAGTAGCCAAAATTCAAAAGTAGATAAAGAGAACCAAAATTAAACAAATGAGACAAAACTTTTATACATTTATATATTGGGGTAATGATCTAATATTACATTCTAATGAGTGTCAAAGGTATATGAACTTCTATAATCAGCAGTTTGAAGGTAAAATTAAAATGAAACGTTTTCAAATAATAGGATGAGTAATTTGAGAATCATCTATCATAGTCTGATCTTCACAACACGTTTGTGTAAGTGTATCACAACAGATTCATGAGAACCTCAGGAAATAAAGCTGATGATGCTCAACGGGCAGGAAAAGGTGATTACAGGGCTGCAAGAGAAAGCCTGTTTGCAGTTTTCTAAAAAGCACATGGACATGCTAGAAGGTTATCGAAAAAAACCTTTGTGGATGGTTAAGACCATAATAGACCTTTCTAATTATTTTCTGAAAGAAAGAAAAGAGTGTATTCCAGCATAATAAACATATACTATATGTGTAGCATGTGATAGTATCAAGGTTTGGGCCTGTTCTGCTACATCCAGGCCAATATGGCTTTCCATCATTGTTTTATCAATGAACTGTGAAGTACACCTGCAAAAATGAAAAACAAATTGGAGAGTTGTCCATTAGCTAAATCTCAAGAGGAAGTGGGCCATACAGCAAGACAACAACCAGTCATTATAAGAAAAGAATGGTTAAGGCAAGCCAAAGTCGTACTTAATTCAATAAAAAAATTGAGGAAGGACCTGAAATGAGCAGTTCGTATGAGCACGCCCACAAACATCCCGTCGAAGCTGTTCTGTACGGAAGAGTTTGTTTAAGATTCAAGAAAATATTTAAAATTGATCAAAGTGCCTTGAAAACTTTTAGCTCTTTTTTGCACTAATTTCTACACATATGGGCCACACTTACAACTGAAAGCAAAAGTTCACATACTACAAATCACACTAATACTGAATACTTTTCTCAAACAAATAATAGACCAAATATAAAATTTAGCTTTATTTGTTTTGTTTAGTTCTCTTTATCTACCCTGGGTTAGATCAAAAACCTGATTATGATTTAGGTCATATTAAACACATTTCAAGCACCACTGTACATACAGTGTTAGAAAATATGCTGAAGTAAGATTTTAATGTTTTAGACATACAGTGTTTACAAGCTTCCCTGGAGGCTATAACCTTACACTTGCAGCCCCAACACAAAAATAAACAAACCTGGGCTGACTTACTGACTACATTTTTAGACCAAAGTTACTGAACCGTTCCTTTACATATATCATGTTAAAACAAGAGAAAGCTGAGTCCATACCCTGGTCTAGCCGGTAGCATAAGGAGCGCTTTGCCAACTCCACCTCTGGCCCAGGGTTGTCAAGCACACGTCTAGACCACTGTAGAGGGCTGAGGGATGATTTAGGAAACAGCTTTGCTTTTGGAGGCACATACAACCTGGAGACAGATATAAGGCAGAAGTTCAGGTCTGTAAGAAACAGTGTATTAGGTTAAAATTAGAAAAAAGGGCACAGTGGAAAGACTGATGTGTTTAAATCTTTCTAATGGTAACATTTAAAAAACATGCTTGCACGTTACCATCTGAAACATTTACTTATATAAGTGCAGTTAAATACTGGGAGACTGGAATACAGTCGATTCCGGTTAATTGGACCACCGGTTAATGGGACCAGCCGCTTATTCAGACCAAATCCTAAAGTATAGAAACAAATCCTATTAAATACGTGTTATTCGCTTATTTGGACCAAAATCCACTTAATCGGACCAAAGAACGTGTACAGTATGTAATATCCATGAAAAAACTCTTCGTCTCTGGCATCACTACCCCAAAACTCCTGAGTTTCTCACCCAGCCCTCTACAGGTCTTTGCCTAACATTTCTATTTACTACAAAAAACAGCCACAAGTCGCCACTTAGCCACAGCTAAAGCATGTCAAATCACACTGGATAAGTTCTTCAAATGTTGACTGGAATTTAGTAGGAACTTGTTTTTTACAGTATTATGCTTTGCATGCTGAGTATATATACCTATAAATTGTGTTGTAGATTCGAAAATCTTGTTTGCAAATTTATTTTTCAATGAACAAATTTCGGAAGCAACAGTAGTTCTTGTTTGTATGTTCGCTATACATGTAAATCGCACAATAAAGGTCGGTTATTAGGACCAAAACAATCGCGTCCCGATGTGGTTAACCGGAATCGACTGTACTTTAAAAACTATACAATAATAGTTATCTCCAGTTCACTTCACATGTGTCATGCAGACTCATCCTAAAACTACTAAATGTCCTGATCAATTTTTCTAGGCTTCAGGCTTTGCTTAGCGTCCATACAGTAAACTAGCAAAGAATGTGAAACTTAGGAGTAGAATTGGGAGCCTGTATGAGAACACTGGGTATCAGAGATTATGCAAAAACCTTCATATATTTGTATATATCCAAAATCCAGAACTTTTTCACCACATTTTCCCCAGCATGTTCAAATACCATTACTAACAGGATGTGCCTCTGCTCTACAGAATTTGAAGCAAAAAGTTTAACAGACATAGCTATTTGCATTCATTTTGAAAGCACAATGCCTGCATAAATGAGTCCCCAGGGGCCTGCAGAAACATGACTTACATGTCATGACATGCAAACAGTCCCCACTCTTAGGCAACAGTACCCTGTTAGTTGCATATAATGTGTAAACATTTCTGGTACAGTGTTTTCTGTGTGTTGTGTATTTAAATGTAATGAAGACACTCCATCAATAGCAAACTGTGTGAATAGTACACCTAAATGTGTGGCAAGCTTCCTACAGCATGGACAAATGGTTCATGCTAGATGCCTTTTTCCAACATTCCTGTCTTGGATTGCAACTTCTGCCTGCCAAAATAAATGGCACAACATACAAATCCAAACATACTGTAATTCACCATCTCCTAGCTACTAGCTCACCAAGATAGTACCTCCCAGTCAGAAATAACCTATGCTAGAGCCTCCAAAAAACTAACATTGAATGGCAGTGAGTCTGGTCAACAAGCAGAGAGTTTGCTCAGAATTTAAGTCCAATAACAGCCTTATTAATGAATAAGTAGTATTTACTTACTGCAAAATGTATTTTCTCTGTCACTTAAAAACCATGCCTTACAGAAAATATCCAAAATATCTTATATTGTGTGGGACAAAGTTTTTCCCTTAGTAGAATGAGTTTCTTGTGCATTCTCTTTAGTATGTCAGTCAGCATCACATGTAGTCACAGTACACAATGTACCCATGTACTGATGTTAAAAACAGGTCAAATACAATATGACACCAATTTAAGTTAGTTAGTACTGGTCACCATGTTTTGGTTACTTTAAAATAAATATCTAAGACTACCAAAATATGTGTCTGCTGTGGTTTACATAATCTCGCACACAATGCATGGTCAAAGTATGGGTGATGCATCACAGTAATAACATGGGATGCCAGTGAGAGCAGGTGTTGCAAGTGGATCTGAGATAAACACAAAACACAATAGAAGGTATTCACTAACAGAGGCTAAATACTAATGCATGTGAGAAAGCTTTACCTAAGTAGTTTGTATGAAGGGTACTAACTTGTTATTCTCATTCTAAAACATTATAGATTTTATTTTGGAAGTACAGCATTCACAAAAGACCTCCACAACAAACAATACTCCAGCTACAACCTCACACGCCTGTATGAGTGATGCTTATAATAAAGCGCAATATCATTTTCAAACCAATAATTGTCTGTTTAGATATGTATATGTATTGTGCCGTTAACTGAAATGGAAACATGCATTAAAAGGCAAAACACGGGTGTTTAATGTTTAAATGGGGGCCAGTAAAATGCGGGCCAGTAAAAAGAGAGCAGATCTACAGTACCAGCAGTCATCCGACTCAGGATAGATTTTAAGAATAGACGTAAGATCTAAGATCTGCAGCTGGTCCAGCAGGATTTCTTCATCCTCACTGTCTGACTGAGTATGAGCATGAAAACACGCGTACTGATCATCTGTATTGTGGGGTTCCAACTGCGCGCTCTGAGAGGAAATGCAGACATTCCCTGAATAAAAGGGGCCACTCGTTAGGTTTGCAGAACAGCCATGTGGCTGAAAGACATATCCATTGGGTATGTAGTTGCTGGTGGTTCTGGTTCTGAGCTGCTCGTTCTGGAGCTCCAGTTTGCGCACCAGCTCCTGGAGCTTCTTCACCTCCAGCTCAGCGTCCACAACCGCGCTGTTCCCGTTAACGTCCGCCATCGTCTGCGGATTATTCATCACGGCCGCTTCCATGGAAAAGACAAAGAAACGGAAAAACGAAGGTAAAAAGACAAGGCAGCGAGTTTAGTCAGTAGCCCAGATAGCAGTGCGTGTACGGGATTTGTCTGCTGGCCGACATGCTGCTTCTTTCAGATGCTGATGTCCTTCCCTTTCTCCTCCTCCTCCTCCTTCTCCTCACCCTCTCAGTTCAAAACACAACGTGCTGCATCAGCACACACGCCCGCGCGCGCGTGCACACGGTCGCTTATATACACAAATCATCCTGACGTACTATTTAAGATTTCTTGCTATTTTTATTTATTGTGGACTATATGGCATAATATGTGTAATCACGAATCATAAAATAACCTAAATATTGGCAAAGGCCTTATTTACAAGGTCAGGGTCTACAATTATTAAGGGCATAACCATTCCAATAATAGGTAATTAGCTCCTGCCTCTGACAGGACAGTTAGCTAACTTTTGTCTAAACGTTTGCAAACACACCTAAATCTAACATTAAAAAAACAACTGCAAGGACTTTCTCCCATTCAGAAAGCATTATTACGAGCCTAAATTGTAGTCAGCATTCTTGTTCATTTCAAGGGTAATTGTGGTTCATTTCGAGGTGGATCAAGTCAGGGCTCTGTTCAGGCCACTACAGTTTCATACCAAAGTGGAAAAAAACCTTTTTTTCGCGCTGTGCTCGTGGCGTTTGGCTTAGCTAATTTACCTTTATTTACTGAATGGTTGCTAAGAAATTAGCTTGGTAGCCACTACTTGCAATGCTGCTACCCGCATGGTACCAAAAATCTGTTACGAATCCCACACTCACTCACTTTTGCAGATCTGCTTTAACGTTGTGGGGGACTGGGACCTAACCGTCAGAACCAGCGTGCAAAACGGGAACTGTCCAACTCCACAAAGTGAGCAGCCAGGCCGAGACTCAAATGCATGTCTCTGGAGCTGTGGTCGCTAACCTGAATGCCGCCGTGACACACACTGTTAAGAATGTAATTGTTATGTGACTACAATTTTTTTTTATACAGTGACTTGATTCTCCTGGTAACATACCAAGCAGGGAACCCAAACAAAACAGTGCTCTTTTAGTCTGAGATGTAGACGTTCAAAGAACACAGTCAAAAATACAAATGTTCAAAAAAGTTCAAATGCTTCTCAGATGGTGGAAAGCTGTAGAAGCGAAATGGGGCTTCTTGTTGTGAGGCAAGCGGTGCTACCCAACGAGCCATCGTGCTGCCCTTTCAATGTTTATTTGCATTTTTATTTCCTCAACATTTCACTAATGCCATTTTAATGCTCACATCGAAGTACAATCAAAGCTTAGTCAATATGATCAATTAATATATTCTCATTTTTGGTTGGTGAAAGATATTACAGAGTTTTTAATATGTTTTATTGACCTAGAGCATTATTAATACTGCTTTAGTCAAACTATGTCATATGCTTTCTTTAATTTAGATATCAAATTTTAAATAAACTGAGTTTTTCTGTTAGCCTTAGGTAGCTTATATTTGCCTTCTATTAAATACCATATTTGTGCTTTGATAGAGCATTTTTAAGTATATATGTGTTGAGCTCTACTGCCATTTTGAAATATTTTTATACCAGTAGCTGTATAAACAACAGCTTGACACAAAAAATGGGATACAATGTGATTTATGAAATTTCTAGAACTATTTGGTGCCAAAGTGCATACTATATATATACTAGATATATATGTTTCAACAGAATACATGTATTGATATTTAATAATTGTCAAACATTTTTTATGTTGTTTTTCTTGTTTCCACATTTTCTGAGGGCTACTGCAGAGAAGTATTGTTCAAAACACAAAAGTCACAATAACCAGACTGATGCCTTTTTATCTGAAGCATGTGCAAGCTGCACACTTAAAATAATAGCAGTAATAATAATAATAAACAAATTTCGACAGCCCTGTGAAACAGGTTTGAAAAAACGGTGCTTTCTTGATCACCTTTAGGAAAAAGTTAGAGCTAACTGATAGAGCTAGAGTCAGAACTGTCAAATACACTCCAGTGAGATATCAGTGTGGTTTCAAATGAGAACAATTAATGAACACAAATGATTCACACTAATTCAATTTATTGCACTGCACAAATTAAAACGAGCACAAAAATATTGCCCCAACTCACATCTAATAAAATAAATGAAAGTACTGTGGATTGCAGCAGATCTGAAGTTTGTATTCACTAATTACTCGGTCAGTAATTTTTACTTCACTAATTCACTTCAGTTAGCAAACCAGATATAAAAAAAACTTATTTACGAAAGATCATTTAAATAAAGCTGTCAAAAGATCCACCACCCAAACTGGCTTTATTGTATTTCAAATAGCTACTCTTTGCTATAAAACCCCTATAAAAGTAACTCCGATCCACATTCTCTACCCCAGTATTTAAAATCCAAATTAAGTTCCATAATAAAATTCCATCATTTCTGTCAGCTTCACTTATTTGGAACAGGATTCATCTTAGCGATTCCATTTACCTGTAAGACAAATGTTGTTTTCTTTTAGATAATCTGTTGAACATTTCATCATAAGGGTGAAAATGACAGTGTTTCACTACTGCTCTGACTTACTTTTGGTTAAGGCAAAGCAAGCCTCGCACTGCAGAGTTTGACGATAAAGCCACATGCTGTCTCCCGCTTTTAGGTGTCCCAGAGAATTCTTACACACATCACACTGGAATGCAGAGACCCAGATTGTAAGCATATACACCATTGAAATCTTAACTACTCTAACTTAGATACAAGAGACAGGAACACACATGAGAAATGTAATCAGTTTAACTGTATAAATACAGCATAACCAGCAGTGCATGGCACAAGCACAAAAACACATACTGATTCACACTGAAACAACTTGACACAACATTGTAAACAAAATTGTCAACCTACACAAGGCTGGGATGGGTCACAGGACAATAGGCAAAAGGCTGGGTGAAAAGGTAACAACTGTTGGCGAAATTATCTTATACTCATATGATCTTAATCTAAATCTTATCTAATCTAAAATCTAATCACAGCAAGAACAATTATAAGAAAACCTGGTCAATGACCTGAAGAGAGCTGGGACCACATTTGCAAAGATGATCGTTAGTAACACAGTCTCAGTAACAGTCTCAAAACTGTAGCGCCCTCACTGCACATCATACAATACATAATTGTAAATTATATATATATATATATATATATATATTCATAAATGGTAGAAATAGAAAAAAATATTTACCTTGAAACAACTGGCATGGCACTTTATATTTATATCCTCGATAATCATCTTGGTGTCAGAGAGCATGGGTTTGTGACAGTAAGTACAAAGATCCTTGTCAGTGATTTTCCTACAATAAAGAGTTGCTTATTAAATGTACAATTAAATTAACAGCAATACATACATGTAAAGTTAAGGTCAGTCTTACCTATCAGTTGATGAGTACACAGTCTGAATACTTCTTGATGGATAGATATCAATTAGATCTTCAGTCCTGCAGAGAGAACATACACCAGTTAAAATAGCAAAGCATCCTAATTTACCCTGGTTTATCCTGGTCAGTGTCATGGGGCAGGGACCCGGCCCCCACCCAACCTTCATCCTGCCCCACCTGGGATTTGAACCCAGGCCCTCACAAACGGTCATTTCCATGACCTTATTCTTTACATTTATGCTACAGTAAAAATTCTATAATTTAATTATGTTTAGTGTTTCGTAGACGTTATTAAATCCTCTCAAGCTCTTTGTGTACCTGCTTTCTGTGTAGGCTGTTGTAGTATACGTTTTGGTGGAGCTCCAAACGTCACT
Organism: Parotocinclus spilosoma; assembly: GCA_033117975.1. NCBI lineage: Eukaryota > Metazoa > Chordata > Actinopteri > Siluriformes > Loricariidae > Parotocinclus > Parotocinclus spilosoma. The sequence goes on from JAVSBV010000121.1 coordinate 4,815,422, forward strand.
GCATTAAAACACAAAATTGATGTATTACATAAAATAGCCAGTGTTATCATTAGTGTTTATCCTCACTGAAATTACACTTACCTTTCAGGTTTTGAGGATACGGTGGTTTTGCTGACCATCGCACCAGAAGGGTAATCTTCATTTCTGTAAAAATTATAGAATGACATTGTATAAATGTCTGCAGGTTGCTGCAATGGCAAAGCTTTCAGTGCTCTAAGCAGTAAAGGATAAGTAAGAATGCATACCTGATTTCTGCGTAGGATCTTCTCACGTAGGTCGAAGAACTGGTTTCACTGCTTTTTTCATTGCTGCAAGAAGATACAATATTTAGAAAATGCATATGAGAAGGCAAGAATTTAGAGTTGAATAAGATTTGAACACCCTACCCTAAATGACATACCTGCTGTCAGTGGTTGATTGAATAGTCTTGATGGATGTGGGTGTATGGGTGTCAACCAGCTTCTCCTCAACACTAGAGGAAATAGTTAACTATGTGTCAGTAATTGTTTTTTAATGTTAAATGGAACTGACATATGAGGTATCCTGTAAAAAAGTTTGCAGGTGTTATCATGTTTCTCACCTGTATTTGGAGCTCACAGAATATGATGTGCTCTTAGATTCTGGAGCCTGAATTGTTGTGGAGCTGTTTATGAGATAACACAGTGGTTAGAAATATTTGGAAATAACATGACAGTTCAAACTTGGTCTAGTACACATAATCTGAACCTGGAGATGGTCTTGATGGTTGAGGTCGGTGATGTTATTGACTTGCCAGTTATGGTGTCATCTCTAAACCGGAAAAGAGAGTATTGTCATTTTATAAGTAACCAAAATGACATGAGTAAGACTAAAGCACATGTGGATGTAATACTCACTTAATTGTGGTCTTCTTGGAAACAGCTGATTCCACGGATTTGACAGCTTTGACATCATCTCTAAGCATGAAAAAAACAGTTCTGTACATTTCTTAAGAAAGTAAAACAACATGAAAAAGACTGTATGTGAATTTAACACTCACTTCACTATGGTCTCCTTGGAAACAGCTGATTTCACGGATTTGACAGCTTTGACATCATCTCTAAGCATGAAAAAAAACAGTTCTGTACATTTCTTAAGAAAGTAAAACAACATGAATAAGACTGTATGTGAATTTAACACTCACTTCACTATGGTCTCCTTGGAAACAGCTGATTCCACTGATTTGACAGCTTTCACATCTCTAAACAGGGAAAAAACAGTTCTGTACATTTCTTAAGAAAGTAAAACAACATAAATAAGACTGTATGTGAATTTAACACTCACTTCACTATGGTCTCCTTGGAAACAACTGATTCCACGGATTTGACAGCTTTCACATCTCTAAACATGGAAAAAAACTGTTCTGTACCTTTCTTAAGAAAGTAAAACAATATGAATAAGACTGTATGTGAATGTAACACTCACTTCACTATGGTCTCCTTGGAAACAGCAGATGCCACTGATTTCACGGCTTTGACATCATCTCTAAACATAAAATGAAAGTTCTGGACATCTCATACAAAAGTAACGAACCATGAATAAGACTACAGTACGTGGATGCAACACTCACTTAATTATGGTGTCCTTGGATGTAGTTAATGCCTGTGATTTCACAGTTGTGCTACCATTTCTAAACATGAAAGATATACATATTCATTTAAAACTGAAACAAAAACAATAAAAATAAAATAAAAACAAAATAACACTAAAACACTTTAGTTATGGACTTACTGCACAGTGGTGCTCTTGGTAGCAGATACAGCGACAGCCTGTGTCTTGGAAACACTTGCGATTTCAGACAGAGATATTACAAGTTTATTTGACTGATCTTTCTGTGATAAAGGAAATCTGATCCTGACATTAAATTAACATTTACATTACCTTTTGGTAGTTTCTGTGGCTTTTGTAACCTGAGTTTTACTGGAAAAAGATAAAATCATATTTTCAGTAATAAATACCTGGTTCACGTTTAATAAATAAAACAAATGTTAGGGTTACACACACTGAGTTGATAATTGATTGCATAATGTTGATTCACTTATGGGGAAAGACACAGCTATGCCGTTGATGGTTATGCAAATGCATCGATGTCTTCAGTCTGGCTATGCAGAAGGCTAAGACTAAGCACTGTCACTCTTAAAGGTTAGCTAAATCATTGAACTATGCACGGAATAAGAAAATCAGAGAATGTGATCAAATAGCAAGACAAAGGCGATCAAACAAAGAACATTAACACATAATAAATGCATGAATAGCATTTACCTAATACTGGATGATTTTACATCTGAAATGACCTTTTCAGTGAAGATTTCAGATTTGGTTGGTGACTTCACATCAGATGTTCTATAGAATCGTGGAAAGATATTTCGAGAGGTGACGTTTGCGCAAATGTGTTAGTACTTAAAGAAGAAAAGGGAGACCTTTTGAGTTCATGTTCTACCTTCTAGTGCTCACAGCCATCTTTGTGTCATTTTTGATAGTTGTAGCAGTAGTGCTGAAAGAGAAATTTAACTGTTAGAAATTCCATGAAGCAAAAAGGAATGTGACTCGCACCTAGGCGTGCCTTATCAGGGTGTGTTTTACATTCACTTGACTGTTTACTACTGTAACTCAGCAGAAAGATGGGTGGGGAAGCAGTCCTTCAGTGTTGTGAATATATATTTTGATGAACAGATCCTTGTTTGGGGGCATTTTTAACATTGTAATGAGTTTCCAGTGAATTACTAGTTAAAGATCAACCCTTCCATGTCAGCTGCGGTTTTGGCATTACTTTGAAAAATGAGACTTTAAAATACAAATGAAGTTTTATCTGATATCTAAAGTGTCTAAAATTTAAGAGAAAGTACATACCTTTTTGAGTCTAGCTGATCCGAACTTGCACTGAATCTGCAAAATAAGATAAGATAGAATAAGATAAGATAAGATAAAATAAAATTAGATACAAAACAACTATTGTCCCTTTTCAGTCTTTCAATTATATTCAGTTAGATTTCATCATGTTTTCACTTGCTTCACGTACTTTCTAGATAAATTCTGGACTGATGAGGTTTTCTTGATTGAACTGGTAGAGGAGGTGACTTTGACGGACTTTACTTCTTCTGAATGGCTGTAATTAAAAATTTATTTAAATGATTTTGATACTTGTATCTGATAGCAGTTCAAATGACTTTATAAAGTCAGTTGGTTTTGTTTTGTAACTTACCTAACAAGACTTTCAGTAGACTTCATGCGGTTCAGGACACTTCTGCCAAAATTTGAATTATGGCTGCAAAAGACATCATGTAAGGTCAGAATTTGAACTTTTTTTTAAACTCTGACACTAAAGCACACTACACAATTAGCTGGTGTTCAACACTCAGGCATACAAAGTTCCCTGGATGGAAAACCAAGTCCAACTATAACAGCAGAAGGTGCTGTGGGATCCCCAACCAGCTTGTTCTTCCTCAAACATAGATTGTTGTGACCATATGATGCCAGATTTGGCTGGAAGGCACTGTAAAGACTCAAACTGCTGCTGCAACCTGTACACCGCATATTGTGTTGCCCAAAGGATCTAGTTTGTTTAGGTGTATATATGGCCTTGATGTCAACTTACTCCACTGCTTTATCATCATTGTCACTCTTCTTGATCCAGCTGTTGTCCAGAAGCAGGGACGACCTCTTTTTACTTTCATCCCCCACCTTGGTACTACTCTTTTCTGCAATTATATAGTAAACAAAACATTTACATAAACTCAAATGCATGTTAACAGGTTGCAACCATGACTAAAATGAAGCATGTGTTATGCCATTTACAATAAAATACTTGGTCTTACTCTACTGTACAAGAACTTTGGAAATTAGAATTACTGAGCACAGTGGTAGTTCATTTAGAATTTATGTTGAGCAGAAGAATGCAGAAATATTCAGATTAGGTCTTACCAGCTTGGACAGTGTATGATTTCCTGATTGTGGTCGAAGTCATGGTTTTATGCGGCACCTAAAATTAATATTGACATTTTAGAACATTGAAAATTTTGGTTGACAAGTTTGGTTGAAGTTACTTCTATCAAAGCATACATGATTTTTTAATAGTTTCACATCCTTTTCCACAGAGACATCTGCCCCCTGGTATTTTTTATGTTCTAGCTTTTTAAAAACTTGTCTATCTTGATTGTCACGAAGACACACCCTACACAAACATGAGCCTGGCAGCTAAAGTGCAGCAGTGTTCCAGTACCTATTTATGATACATGATTACACAATCATATCAACAATGACACACAAACATTGCATGATAACTCCAGCAAGATGTCCTGATGGACCTGCAAAACATGTTCAAATGCTATGTTTTTTTGAATAATTTAAGCACACTTGTTTTCTCAGTAATAACACTGCTGTGTTCTGTCTGCGCAGTATTAACAGTCAAAGCCTGAAAAAAGCAAGTTAAGTTTAAGTAATTAGCACATTACCAGTCATACATAATTTAACTGTGATTTAAGAAACTTCCTAAAACAATCATATCATTTCTTCAATGCATACAGAGTAGAAAGGGTTGTTTTGTGTTATTGAAATAGGACTGTGGTGGCATATTGGTTAAGGTATGTTTTTTTTCCCCAGGGTCCAAGTACAGGGTTAAACCTCTGGTTCCCACCTCTGCCAAGCTGCCCTTTTTGGGTTCTAAGACTGTACCAGTTGTAAGTCACTCTGGATAGCCTGCTAAATGATTAAATATAACTGTAATAAAATAACATTTAATAATCTTGATTTACAAACTACATTGAGAAGTGAAAACTATTAATCACCTGATTTTATTTAATTTGTAATGTATTCATTACAAATTAATGTAATTAATGTAATGTATTCATTATTTACAAATCATAACTGATTTCTGGTGTCTTTGTTTGTTTAATTAAAATACTAAACATTTGTCTAATTAATCTATTTAAATTGAACATGTTTAAATTTATAACAAAATGTTCAAATGATCTGTTATTAATTCATATTAATAACACAAACAATCCTAAAACACCCTCTTAATATTATATTGCAAATAAAAAACACTAATTTTGATACATGTTACATTTACAAATGTATATATAGTTTTTTTAATATGACATTTTAAATATTTATTGAAAACACTAAAATATTACAAGGTATTATTTTCTCACCATCATTCAGACCTAAAATGCTTGTTCTTAGTAGTAAAGTGAATTAGTTCATATTCTTACTGTGTATCAAAGATAATACGATTTTTTTTTAATTGTACGTGATTGTAATATACTGAATATATCTCATAATGTCCTGCTTTAGCATTACGTGCTACTTCTAGATAAGCAATTTGTTAGAGGCAACAAACTCCATTATAAATGACATGCCAGAATTTTATGCAAGAGAAGGTCTTAATGAAGATAAAATAGAGAATAGATAAAATTAGGTTAAACTGCCATTTTATCTGGACAATTAAGTAATTCTACATACAGTGAATATAGCCATTTGTCTTTATGCATATGCAGAGTTTGTTGACTTAGATGAATGTATTGTGTGTATGGTATGTATTGTCCTATCCCTATTACTATCATGCCAGTCAAACTCTAACTCTAAATCTCAAACTCTGTTTACTTTATCACATCCATTCAGTAAGATTCTGTAAGACAAAAATTAGCATAATCATTCAGTACAACACCTTGAAATACACACCCCCTCTTATAAGTTACTACAAATACATTAAATATAAGCACAAATATTATTGTCTATTAATTATTATAATGCTTACTGTATTGTTTTGGTCTCCCAACCTGGAATATGAAGTTTCCTGAGTTTAACTTGCGTACTGCCTTTCACTATGGCCAAGAAATAGGCTAGGTGGATCAAGGTGTGGCCTCTCACTATATACAAGCCAGTCCTCTGAACCTGAATGGTAAGTTACACATCCAGATATGAACCTCTTATTACAAAGGCATCCATGTGTGGCAGGTGAATCAGTAGGAGTGACCATAGGAATTCCAGGGTACATTGTAAGGCATGAGTCACAAAATCTTTGCGATTAAAAGGAAGCCTTTGAACTGCTGAGTAGCTGAAACAACAGTACAAATACTCACTGGCTCAACGTTTTATATTGTAAATCTTATAGAAAATGGCATATCTGATTTTGATAATGAAGTTTAGATATCCAAAACATTTTCTGTCATTAAAAACGTTTACAATAGTAAACATGTTGGTGATGGCTGCTTTCGATACCCTTTGTCCCTAAGTAAGATATGCTTTGATCATAATAAAAAGTAAACTAAATTAACTGCTTATAGTACATAAGTTTTGTTTTTGTATTGATATTAATATTTAGGGTCTCAATTAAAATAGCCTACCTGTGCTTATGTCACAGAAAATTCCAGTAATAGCAAAAGACTCATAAGTTTCACTCAAGGTTTAAGACAGACACTGAGGCATGAAATATGAACTCTGTACACTCTAGTTATGTCTGACAATGAATTTCATACACACCCACTGACAAGCATCTACAGACAATAGCGTGAAAAATCTTCTAAGCTAGTAAATACTGTGTTTGCTATTCGTTTGTATAATTCTAAAATATATTTAAACAGAAAACATTTCTAACAATGCACTGCGGAATATTCACACACATTATGTAATCTTAACTCTACGTCAGACAATACAAAGTCCAGCCTGTGGTGAAATACATGTGGCCAGATTTTAACTGGTTTACTCTTGCTCCCCATGATCAGCCAGGGTATTAGCTACAGGACGAGTCACCAGGCAATGGAAACAAGTACCAGATAATAAATCATGAATTTAAAAATGTTTTTCTGTGTGGTGTGTGGTATGCACAGTCCATTAGAAAATGAACCTTAGTTCTTACCAAAATGTGGCACCAAAATGCTGCATTAATTTAGCAAGCTCAGCTCTGGTTTAGAACAGCTATAGCCATCTACACTTTCCTAAAAATGGCAAAGTCAAGCATTCTGTGTGTTTTCCAGCAAGACCATTACCAGCCCAGCACTAATCAGGACAAACCAAACTGGACAATGGACCTTGGAATATGTATGGTCTCGCTCATCAGCACATCAGCATCCAAAACAAGCAGATAGCTGTATTACATAAGAACAGATAAAGCATCTGCATTAAAATAAAACGTGCTACGTTTTAGTGATATCGGAGACTGTGCATAAATTATTAACAAACGTTTGGCTTCAGTGTTATAAAATGCAGTCATGTAGTCAATGTTTAGAACATGTTTATGATAATGTTCAAGAAGATTTGAATTACTCTTAAATATTTTAAATGAAATGTTTAGCCAAGATATCTACAAGTTTATCTACACTCCTCGCAAAAATTAAAGGATATTTCAAAATGGAATGTGAAGCGATTGAAAAGAGCATTTTATTTTATTATGTGCAAACTTTATGTGCAAATATTAAGTTCTGTTTTTATATTGTATCAAACACTTGTTTTATGGAATAAACTGGAAATTCATTATTAAAAATTCATACAAAGTAATTTTCTGGATTTTTTTAAGATCCTGTCTCTCACAGTTGAAGTGAACCTACAATAAAAATTACAGACCTCTCTATTCTTTGTAGGTGGGAAAACAAAATTGGCAGTATATCAAGTTCTCTCCTGTAGATACTCTACATAAAAACGTCTTAAGAGTTATTGTACCTCTACATTAAGAAAAAAACCCCAGCAAAATATATATACATTTAGTCACTTAGTAGATAATCTTTTGAACACATTTCAGATCAATTGGATCACCAAATATGTGCCAGGGCTTATTGCACAACATTATTCCCTGACCACACAGTCATGTTTGAAGGCCGTCCTAGAACAATGAAGGCTGCTGTAGAGCCTTCAAAGCCAGGAAAATGCATAATAATGGATATATAAATGTACTTGATGATATTTCTAGCTGTTTGAGTCGTATTTTTAGCTTATCATTCATGTGTTAATAATTTAGGCATACAATGAACACTCCCTTTTAACACTGCAGTACCCAGAACTCCCAGTCATCACCACTAGATGGAGCAACTACATAAAGCCAAAGAGAAATGGTTATTCTACTGAGTAATGCCGCTGCCACTCTGAGACACAAATCGAATGAATAACGTAATTGTAAATACTTTATTTGTAATCCACCAGACTTTATCTTCTCATTTACCAGTGTTTGGGTAACACAATGGATTTTCCAGTTAGTCCTTGACACTGTTAGATGCACAACATAAATGTTGGTAGCAATGTTTTAGGGTTATATGACATAATTTTATTTCTGAATTCACCCCTATTTGGCCATTGCATGTCTTACATCGTTCTGAATACGTTTGCCCAACTGGGCTAAAATAAACGGTGTGAGGTGGCTGCTACTTCATTTTAGACTTTGGTCCTTATTGGTATGAGGAGCTAAGGAGGAGATAATAAGGGTTAATTAGATAAGCCTTCTACAGCTGACACCACTGCATGTGATATATCTTTCTACTATTAGAAACGCATTTAAAACATTTATAATCTATAATAATTAGCACATTTTTAAAACAATAATTCTAATCCAAAAAGACTTCAAAGTTATCTAAGCTGTGTTTATTCTTTTACGTAAACAGTTTGGTCAAGTTAAATGGTCTGTGATGTCTTTTACCAGTTTTGTGGATAGACGATATGGTAGCCAGGGATTAAAATAAAGTAATGACACATTCCATATACTACCAGTTTTTGTTCATTTGAGCCACCAAGTATTTATATTTTATAAATACAATGGTCAAAATATTATATCACACAGTCCAAATGTGGTGAAAGGGCAAAAGAAGTAGAGCTCTAGCAAGTACTGGGGTCAATTTCTCTAGGATTATGAAAGTATTTTTTCTGCTACATCAAGCCCGTACAGAGTGGGATGGGGTCATGGATGCTTAAGAAGAGATAAGTTATATAAGAAAGGTATGGGCAGACAGACCTTACACAAAAATTAGCCAGATTCTGACAACAAAAAGAAAAATCGCAAAGAAAAGCCATTTGTCACAATGTGTGCAAGAGTGATTTCATGTACCAGATGCGCAATATATTATCCCCAAAGCCTACATTAGTTATTAGCTTAAGAAAGACAATTAATAGCACAATAGACATTACAAATGAAAACAAGCACCAAATACATCAACATCAACTGTTAAAAGAGGAGATAGTGTGAATCAGATCTTTATTTCAGACCTTCTGCAAAGAGACATCTTCTGGTTTGGGTAGAAAAACATAGACAATGGGTGCTACAAGAGTGGAAGACGGGACGAGTCCAGTGTGGTGATGTTTTAACTGCTCACACTGAAAGAGATGCCTATAAAATTGAGGGTACATTGAACCAGCCAAACAACATTTTTCACCTGCATGCCATCCCACTTGGTGAGTGCCTAGTTTGATAGCTATTTGTCTTCCCACAAGACAACAACCTGAAACACACCTCAAGGATGTATAAAAGTAAAATTGCCAATAAGAATAAAAAGGACATACTGCATCAGATGGCTTGTCTCCCACAGTTGGCATACAGTATATGAATGCTAAAGAGCTGGTAAGCCATACTGGTGTCCATCCTGGCTTATCAACGGTTCAGGCTGGTGGTGATGGTGTAAAGGTGTTTGTTTGTGTGTGTGCTAAGTACCACTTAAGCGTTGTTTAAATGCCACCGCCCACCTGAGTATTGCTGCTGACCAAGTCTATCCCTTTATGGCCACTGTGTGGATACTTCCAGTAAGATAACAAGCCCTGTCGCGAAGCTCAAGAATCTCTCGGTGCTTAATCATGACAGAGTTCACTGTACTCAAATGGAATCCACAGTCACCAGATCTCAATCCAACAGAGCACCTTTGGGATGTGGTAGAATGGGAGATTTGAGTCATGGATTGCAGCTGACAAATCTGGAGCAACTGTGATGACAACATGAGCATCATGACAACATAAGCTAAATACCCCATGGAATGTTTTAAGCATTGTCTTGAATTTCTGCCATAAAGAATTAAAGCTATTCAGGGGGTCAACCCGTTACTAGTATGATGTATTGTTTACCTAATAAAATATAGTTGTGTGTGTGTGTGTGTGTGTGTGTGTGTGTGTGTGTGTGTGTGTGTGTGTGGTGTTTTGATAATTAACACGTGAACCGAGCAAAGATAAAAAACCGTTTCCAAATGACTCATCTGCTGTCTTACCCTACGACAGTGTTATTATAAATATTATATATAATTCAGAATGTTCCTGACAGTAGGAATAAAAACATTCGTACACGCAGTTCAGTTAATCCCATCCAGCACCTCCATGGTGGGGACCCGGTCCTGGTGGGTCCACGCCTCTTCGATCTAAGAATCGAATCAATTGAATCAACTCCCAAGCTTTGATAGCCGAACGGCTCTTATTTCCTTCTTCTTGGACTTGAAGAGTCGACTCTCTTTTTTGGAATCGACTCACCGTGCTTAGGAGGATGAAGTTAAGATGGCAGCGCAGCTAGAGCTGTTACCTGGCCGACCTCAGGAAAAATACACCGATCAGACGAAATCACTGTAATCCATAGCTAACGTTTGAGAGGATTTACTTGGCGCAGCTGAAAATGAATATTTGCTTTGGACGTTGGTTTATCGGTGTACTGAGGAAGATCGGCGCATTTCGCAGTTGCACCAGCGGCTAATACTGCATTGTACGGAGACATTATTCGTACTGGATTGCTGGTGGCTTGAGCGAGATTTGATTAAGGACAGTTTTCAGTTTGGGTGTTGGATATATGGGGCAGCCGCGCGCTTTGTGAAGGGTGGCTGTATATATTGATCGCCAGCTAGTGACATATTGATGTATAATATATGCATTGTTCCCCAAAACGATGATGTACGCTGCTGCTGCGGCGGCACCTCCGGGCAGCGGCGGGATTCTATCTTCTTCCCCGTCCGTGGCGCTTGGTGCACGGGTTTTAGTTGGAGCTGGGGACGAGTTTAACGCTGCCGGACCCGGGATGAGCTCCAGCTCCACTTCAGGCTTGCAACCGGACTGTCGGAGCCGATACCAGCTGCTCATGTCCGGCCGAGCATTAGCCGAGAAGTACAGACGGATTTACACTAGCGCTGTCAGTGATAAAGAACAAGGCATACACCTCGGGAGGTGAGTTTAATCAAGTTATTTAATAAGTAAGCAATATGTTATGCTTTGTACTGCCCTATTGGTAAACAAGGTGGTCCAAATAAACATACCATTGAGAAAGCTAAACCGCTAGCATGGGCTGCGCCCCAAATGCATCACTACCGTACTGAGTAGTATGTCAATTTTACGTAGTCGTTGCTATTTGTGCACACTATTTAGCATGTAGTGTGCAGTTTGGGACACAGCCTCGCTCACTTCCGTAGCTATGCGATAATAACGTTTAGCTAAGCAAAGTCAACTCCCCGGTTGTTGTCGCATTTGATAGGGTGGCGAGTGTACAGTTCTTACATTCAGACATTTTTAATACATTAAAATGAAATTAAATGTTGTCCAGTCAAGGCAAGCCAACCAATTAGCGTGGCTTTTCTCGGCCCACCAACAGCCACCGTTAATCTAATAGCGGGCTTGCTAACTAGCTAATGCAGAATTGATTTCTGCTTGTGTAATGCTGGTTCGATCCGGAACACAATCTTGCTTCCTTTTAAAATAATATCAACTTGATCAGTGGTGCTGTTTTAATAAGGCGTTAACTACACTGCTCACATACATTAGGGGGTATTTTATTTTGGGGTATCCCCTAATTTTTGTGAGCAGTATATTTGGAGTAGTAGTATTGAGATTGGGACGCAGCCATGGCGGTATCTGCCCATATGATGCCATAGATAATGATACTAGCGTGTTGTTACGTTGTGTAACAGATAACTGTCCAGTCTTTCAGCTCCTGCATTAACTGAATCCCCCAGAAAAAACAACAAAAATATGGTATTGATTGTCTCTTTATCGGTGAACGTGAACGTGTGTAGCTGGTTAGGATGTGATCAGTGGATAAGGGATGGCTATCAGACCATACTACTATTAAACCTCAGTTTCAGAAGAGGAATTAATTAGGTTCAGCCCGAACCCATCCTGGGTTGTACGAGTGAAGCTCAGTGTGTTTATTCTGCTTTTTTTCCCGCACATTTGCCCGTTCATTGGTTCAGCTTGCGCAGGCCGTAAGCATTTGCCTTACGTCACCCTGTATCTCCAGCTTCGGTGCTGCTGCTGCTGCTGCATCTTTAGCTTTTACTGAGGCCCTTCATCAGAATCCTCCACGTTTACATCAGAATTATGCAGGCTTAATATGCACTGTCAGATTTCTCTTATTGGCAAACACATTTGCTGTTGGAATGGTCAGGCCACTAAGATATGCAATGACAATCAAAATGCACAATGCTGTTGTGGTCATTTCAGAATATTATCACCTCATCTCAGTTTCTTTAGGAAGGAATACAACTAGGTAGTAGAGTTGTTATAATTCACCTAAAATATTTAGATATTTTGAATATTTATAACAATTGTAAACATTTCAAATCAGTGTAGCATACCTAAATGTATCTGTGTTCCCTCTTATCTTTCGGGAAATTCGAGAATATTTAAATATGGGTGATTTCTTTTTAAAGTGTATCCTCATTTTGTTGAGTTGTGTATATGTATCCTCTCACATTTAGTTGGTTTACTTGTAGACTCAAAACTTAAGCATGTCTTGTTGATTTTAGTGTGCAAGAGTATTAGCACAAAAAAAATCGATTTTATGTTTTCAATGATTACTTTTTCTAATTTAACTTTTCATGTTTGAACACGCTTCTGGTAAGGGTTGAGATTCACATGCCTATTCGCAGATATAAGCCCTAGATGGAACACCAGTCCATAGCTAGGCAGGATAGAGGTGACAAAAGACTAGTGCCGTCAGACACAGCCAATGTTGAGGTGATGATCTGTCCAACCCATCCACCGCTTACTGCCAGGATTTGAACCCGGGTCCCTGCAATATTAAACAGCTGTGCCACTAGTGTCAATATATGGTTATATAAGTTATATTTGTAGTTATAATAAAGTAATTGTATTTTTATTTTTATCTTTTTAAGCAATGCCATTTGTCTGGCACATTGGCTTGCTGGTTCCTTAATTTCTTGATCACATCCTCTGCTATTTAAAGCCCTTGATTTAAAGTAGGTGGGGTGAAGCCGCATTGTATTTATATTTTGTAGAGTAATTTAACAGAGACTCCAGTACGGTCAAAATGGCAAGAATACTGAGTTCAAGCCATTGTTTTCTCTCTGTTTGTTTACTTTCTGCATTTTTGTTCGCATTTTGACCCTGCCTTAAATTACCCCCCACCCCTGCTAGCTGAAACTAGGCTTGTGTCATATGAAAATGTGATTACACAGTACAATCTGCACAATACCAGTGATATTTCACAAGGCAGGCAGGGTTGCCATTTAAAACTTGAGTTCAGTTTAGTTAAATACAAACTGGATTCCAAAAAAGTTGGGACACTAAACAAATTGTGAATAAAAACGGAATGCAATGATGTGGAGGTGCCAACATCTAATATTTTATTCAGA
>JAVSBV010000121.1:4829071-4840753 GCA_033117975.1 Parotocinclus spilosoma
TGTGTGTGTGTCTGTGTGTGTGTGTGTGTCTGTGTGTGTGTGTGTGTGTGTGTGTGTGTGTCTGTCTGTCTGTCTGTCTGTGTGTGTGTCTGTGTGTGTGTGTGTCTGTGTGTGTGTGTGTCTGTGTGTGTGTGTGTCTGTGTGTAGTCGATTCCAGTTAATGGGACCAGTTAATGTTAATGGGACCAGTCCAGTTGATTGGGACATGATGGTTTTGGTTCCTAATAACCGGCTGGTCCGATTAAACGCACATGCCATATGTTACAAGATGGGACGTGCTATGTAACATATTAAATTGTAATATATTAAACTGTTATTGTGCGATTTACACGTATAGCAAATGTACGAACAAGAACTACTGTTGCTTACGAAATTTGTTTATTGAAAAATAAATTTGCAAACAAGTTTTTGGAAACGATCTACTACACAATGTATAGGTACTCAGCATGCAAAGCATAATACTGTAAAAAACAAGCTCTTACTAAATTCCAGTCAACGTTTGAAGAACTTAGCCACTGCAATAGCGCGTCAATTTACACTGGATAAGTGGCGACTTGTGGCTTCTTTTTTTGTAGTAAATGGACATGTTAGGCAAAGACCTGTAGGTGACAGTAGAGGGCTGGGGAGAAACTCGGGAGTTTTCGGGTAATGATGCCAGAGATTAAGAGTTTTCTTTTACATACTGTATATGTTCTTTGGTCCGATTAAGCGGAAGTTTTTTGTCCAAATAAGCAAATAACATTACACGTATAAAACAGGATTTGTTTTAGTACTTTAGGATTTGGTCCGAATACGCGGCTGGTCCCAGTTAACCTGTGGTCTTATTAACCAGAATCGACTGTAGTTAGTTTTAAAACGCCCTTGGAACTAAAGGTCTGCTAAATAATTACAAGCAATCACTCTTTTTACTCTGCCCACAAAAATAGGGGATATTTAAAGTTTTGTGAGCAGTATATTTAAAATGTCAATAATTTTTTGTTTTGAGGTCTTCAAGCAGATGGCCAGAACATTGTATTCACTGATGGAGAGTATATCAACCAAATAGCAGCATGCAAAGATGTAAGTAGGCACTTTCATGTAATCATATCCTCTTTTGAATTTTTAGGTAAACCGATTTTATGCTGTTTTTATTTTTGTACTACATAAATACATTTAACATTTTGTAATATTGGACAATATGGTGACAGCACTGTTTGTGCAATTTGATTTAGGATGGCTTTGTAGTACGAATCTATGCTACCAGCACAGATCCGGCCTTGCAGCAAGAGCTGCAGCTCAAGTTGGCCAGAAAGTGCCTACATGCTTGTGGCATTTCTCTGTTTGATCTGGAAAAAGACCTGCATATCATCAGTGAGTTAACTTGTTTTGTTATTCCCTTTAATCCCTGTCCCTTAAGATCTTAATTGAAATCCCAAAATTATACAAGGAATAAAAGTAGTGTGTGTTAATACATAATGTAGTGCAGTACGTACTTATGCTGATTGTTTGTAATTGAATTTGTCATTGCACTCCTAGGCACAGGTTTTGATGAAGAAGCAGCGCTGCTTGGAGCTGGCAGAGAGTTTGCTCTGATGAAAACTGCTTCTGGGAAGGTAGATGTCTGTATGACAATCATGTTATTTTTTTTATTCTTTCCCACCGTTTTAATCCTATCCCTGTGGCACAAAGGGTGCAGGCGAAAGTGTGCATGAGATAGAACTTGGTAGCGATCACTGTTGCAACATCTGCAGTACCTTATTGGTGATAAATGACATCAATTAAGCAATAGAACATGAGAGGGTGTGTGATTATCCACGGCTACACCACCACTTAGTAACAGTAGTTTGAAACACAGTGAGTGCAAATGAGTGATGATGAGAACGCTGCTCAAAAAATCATATTGTAAACATGGACCTGTTTTATAATTTGTTTTAAAATGTGGGCTTTGCTGCATGTAAAAGTATTGGTGTTCGTAAATGTAGCTGTGTGCTCATACACTTGTGCACAAACCTTTGTGTTGCATAACTATCGAGTGGGCCAGTACAGTTTGTTGGAAATAAATGTACAAAGTAAACTGCACACATTCTGCTATTATTCCTATTACTCTTAACCATGCCCAGTGCATGTAATTTAAAAAAAGTGTGGAATGCACAATATGCAACTGAGTCGCTCATGATTAGTGTTATGTAATCTTGGATTAGTTCATGGGATCACAGTCTACGCTCTCTATCAACCAGCACCTGAATACAACTGTGTTTTATAATTAATGCAATTAACTAAATAACTAAATTAACTAACTGTTATTAATTAAATGCAAGACCAACCAGTGACCTGATTTGGAGTCCTGCTGCTCCATGGACACAGTTGATGTCTGAGAAAGGTATAGGTAGCATATGTCTACTGCTCGTAAAGGAGTTTTATTGTCCGATTGATTGGATACATTGGAAGTTGCGCGTCTTCTTTGATGTCAGTGTTTCAACTTAATAGTTTACCATGACAGTGAAGAGACATAATGGGCACCACAGATTGTTTGGAGGCACTGGTTGGTCTTCAATCCAACTCCTGTCTGTATTTAGATTGGGCAAAGCTTAAAAAACAAAAAGGGGCTACAATGGATATGAGAGAGTCAGAACTGGACCTGGGTGCTATGCAAAAAGTTCTTTTGGCTCCTTTGGCTTCTTTTTCTTTCATGTTGAGTGGGTGGTGGTATGTGTATGCTGTTTTTCTTGGAT
This sequence comes from Parotocinclus spilosoma, assembly GCA_033117975.1. Classification (NCBI taxonomy): domain Eukaryota; kingdom Metazoa; phylum Chordata; class Actinopteri; order Siluriformes; family Loricariidae; genus Parotocinclus; species Parotocinclus spilosoma. The sequence goes on from JAVSBV010000121.1 coordinate 4,831,783, forward strand.
ATGTGATGGTAACAGGGTGCAGCTATGATGATGGTCTAGGCTATGCCCTGGGACCATACAAAATTCCATGATATCAGAAAACAGTTACCGTCCTATGCCTTCGTACACAAATGGTTCCATATCTAAAAACCCATATATGGAATATATGGGTTTTACAGGAAGACAGAGCCCTGTCATGCTCCAAATCAAAGACTTTCACAACCAACCATCATCTTATAAATATCTTTCTGGAAAGAAACTATTAAGTCACAGTACTTTGCAGGGTCCCAGACCACTGTAGCACCACTGGCAACGAGTAAGTAGACCAACTAGCGAGAATGCCAACAACGTCACCACCAGCAGACATGAGCAACCTCTGCAAAAAAAAATAACAAATGGCAAACAGAATGGAGTACTATACAAATTATGCTCCAACATGCCTAGAAAACCATGAACACCAAATTGTGTACACCGGATGTCAATAGCGTGAAGAACCTCCACCCTACGAGACCTACCTAACCCCTATCACCATTAGACACCATTCAATGTCTAGAACCAAGATCGAAGATCACCATTACATAACTATAAATGGAAGAAAAAAGATGACTGAACTAATATTCCATGAATAAATTTAAAACATTTTCTGCCGTAATATAGCCAATAAGCAAATGTGGTATTATACCAAAACAAACAAACAAACAAGCACACACTGATATCACTTTGTTCGTTAATCACACCTGTTACCCGAGGGGTCACTCAAGGGGCCGTTACTAGCCTCCTCCTCTTTTTACAAATTATTCCAGCACCCTGGCCATAGTTCCCACTATTTAGACAGCTTATAGATTTATGTCAGTACAAAAATAACTTATAACTTTCCACTCCAGTCTTTGTCAGCATGCCTTAATTTATTAAATCTCCGGATGAATTACAAATTCCTAAAATTAAATACAGATAAAAGTTAGAGTTGGAGTTAGTTGGTCCTAGGAACCTCATTACTAAAATGATCTAAAATCCCGCTTGATTACTTTCTCATTTTTGAGGCTCACATCAATTCTCCTAACAATACCAATCCTCTGATATTCTTTTTTTTACCGATCATCTAGTGTTCTATTAAAGCCGTTCATGGTGCAGGTGTGGCATATCTTAGGGTTGGCAGCCTAATGGCAGGCTACTTGCTGTCCCCTGTCAATGTGTGGCAGATCTATTAGTGCTATATCCCACAAGCTTTAGAACTCCTTGCCCGTATTACTGTTTCCTCTGAAAACAATTTATTTATTTTCTGCCCTTTGTTTGCTTTTTGTTTTCTGCCTATATACAGTGATTTTGATATTCTGAAAGGTGCTATATAAATAGCTACAAAATTACTATTATTGCTAGTTTTATATTCATATAATAATTTACAGTAAAACACATCCTATTTTTTTACTTAACTTTTCTTTGTAGATCTACTATACTGGAAAGTATCAGAGCCTCGGCATCAAGCAGGGTGGCCCATCAGCTGGGAAGTGGGTGGAACTACCAGTCACAAAATCGCCCAAGATCGCACAGTTCTCTGTGGGCCACGATGGATCCCATGCCCTTCTGGTGGCTGAAGATGGCAGTGTTTTCTTTACTGGGTCTGCCAGTAAAGGAGAGGATGGAGAGTCAAGTAAGGCTTCCTTAAATCTTGAGAATGATTGGATTTTTGTTTTAGAATCTGCTTAAAAGTTCTCGTTTGTAGGCAGTGAATCTCGTCAACATTATTCATTGTCTGTTTGAGTATTAATTTAACATATCCATGTGGTAACCAGTAATTCTTGGGTAGATGCACTTAATATTTACTATTTGGATATTTGTATTTGTTGGTTTAGTTCATGTCCAATTGTTTTTAAGTGGATGTAACTGTCTAACTAAACAAGTAAATTCTTAAGTGATGTCAACCAGTAACTGATTAATTGCAAGGCAGTGAGAAAGTCTGAAAAACACTTTCAGTGTAAAAAAAATTTACACACGTTTAAAACAAAAAAATTGCTGCGTGTTTCCATTGATGTGCTGACATGCACCTTCATTTTGAACAATAGCAGAATAAAGGTAAAATGTCTTTTTTTTGTGAAATTGTTTTATGTTCACCTGAGACAAAACACACGCAGTCGTGTGAGGTATCAATAATTAAGTCTTCTTTTAAAATTAAAAAAAAAAAAAAAAAGGCTATTTAAAATAAAATGATTATTAATTGCAGCAAACCTGACATATGCTGCTTACAAAAATGAGGGGGTATTTTATTTTGAAATAATAAAATAATAATCATAATTAAATATCCCATAATTTTGTGAGCAGTGTATTTTATATTTTTATATATATATATATATATATATATATATTATTAACATAAGCAAGCTACAAGAAAGTCCTCATGCAACTTTGGCGCACGTCACAATCACGTTGACATTTTTCATTTTTCAGCAAAGAGTCGGAGACAGCCAAAGCCCTACAAGCCGAAGAAGATAATCAAGCTGGAGACAAAGACGGCTGTGTACACAGCATGCAACAATGGCAGCAGCAGCATTGTAACTAAGGACGGCGAGCTCTACATGTTTGGAAAGGATGCCATTTACAGTGACAGCACTTGTAAGTCCCAAGTCCCAGATGCTGCTGTGTTCTAAATGATGGCCTTTAAAATTTATAAACTGACAATTAGCTAGCTGTGGACCACTTGTCTGATTCACGGTGTGAGGCTGTGCCTATTAGATTTCCAGTTGTGCATTATTGTATGAGGATACTCTTTTTGCTTGGTCAGCTTGGTGGGTGTGGTATAATTGGGAAGAATCAGAGATATGCCATATTGTTCACAGATTTATCATTTAATAATGCTTGTTCTTCAGTGCTATTAATTGATCATAAAAATGAAGACTTCAGATGGAAACTTTTGAGGAAATAGCTAACGTGTATATCTTTTTTGACCATTTTTCCAGGTCTAGTATCAGATCTGAAGGGGCACTTTGTAACTCAGGTGGCAATGGGGAAGGCCCATACATGTGTACTGACAAAGAGTGGTGAGGTGTGGACGTTTGGAGTGAACAACAAAGGCCAGTGTGGCAGAGACACCGGTGCCATGAGTCAAGGAGGGAAAGGTAAAATTATTTAGATTTAAGGTTACTTATAATGTTTAGCCATATTTGTAATATTTTTCTAATTTGGAGGTTATTGTGTAGCTTCTGTGAATTGGGGTGGTATTTGTTAATAAAGGAACAAGGTGCTTATGCGTTTTCTAATGGCAGCATTTGGTGTAGAAAACATGGCTACAGCGATGGATGAAGACTTGGAAGATGAGCTAGATGAGAAAGAGGAGAAGTCTATGATGTGCCAGCCAGGCTTGCACAAATGGAAGCTAGATCAGTGTATGGTGTGTACTGTGTGCGGGGATTGCACCGGCTATGGAGCTAGCTGTGTGAGCAGTGGAAGACCAGACAGAGTCCCTGGAGGGTGAGTAACCGGAAACCTCATTCTTGCCGGATGAATGACTTGAGATTTTTTGTGTTTGTATGTAAATGCCTGTATGCGTGTTTGTATACACTTCAGAATTTGTGGCTGTGGCTCTGGTGAGTCGGGCTGCTCCTCTTGTGGCTGCTGCAAGGCATGTGCTCGTGAACTGGATGGCCAAGAAGCAAGGCAGAGGGGAATCTTTGATGCAGTGAAAGAGATGATACCACTAGACCTGCTCTTAGGTACAGCGTCTACATACAACGGTTGCGACATTCTCCGCTGCCATCTCTACCATATCAACATACCATTTAGTATCAAGGAGCTTCTGCTTCTGTAGTTTGTCCCTGTTTATGTAAAACAGTTGTGCATACGTGTGAACATGACTCCACTGCATTGCTTTTTCATGCTCATCATTCACGCTGTCCATCTTGTCTCTCGTTTGCCCCCCCCCCCCCCTCCATTGCCCCTGCTGCTCCGGATCACTTTTATTTTAGCTGTGCCTGTTCCTCCCCCTCCAGGAGTTAATATAGAGGAACACATCCAGATTCGACAGGAAGAGAAGAGACAGCGCATCAATCGACGCCACAGGCTAGAAGAAGGCAGAGGTATGGCACGCACGCGCACACACACACACACATACATACATACACACACGCTTATATGCGTAGTGTGTTTGTCTCACTATCACTTTCCATTGACATAATGAATTAATGCTACACTTGCAGTTTCTGTAAAAAAAACACACACACACACACACACACACAAATTCCAATGTCACCCCCTATGTACATAGTGTGTACTAGACATGCACTGATTGCAATTTCTCTTCTAACATATGATCGTCTGACACTGGTTTTCTTTTTCTCTAAAAGTTATACATTTTGTAAAATATTTTACAACAGGTTTTGTTAAATTCCATATATCCAGTTTGGTTTTAAATATCTTGTTGATTAAATTATTGAGTGTTCCTGGAGCTGTACCTCCATAGGTTATCTCTCTATATGTATTGCAATCAGCCTGCTCTGAAGAGCTTCCACGCAGAAAACATGGCTGTGTCAGAAAAGAGTTTCCATGTTCCCTAAATAATTTTGCACTCTGTATGGAGAGAATATTTAGTGTACTAAGCAGCAGTCAAAACACAACTGGAATCTAGCACTTTCTTATGATAAACATCAGCAACCTTCTCATAAACAAATCTTGAGTGACTGAGCCGTGCTTCGTTCGCACATAAAAAGCAAAGTGCTTTTACTAACTTTACTTCAGAATTCCGTTCACGTGTGGCTTTTTGTGCCACCGTCAATGTGACGCATGAGACTGATCAGCCAATCAGATAAAACTGTCCAATTTCAGGGACCAGCAGATCGATTGGTGCATGTCTAGTGTGTACTCTGACATTTGTCCCCAAAAGTGTCCTCACACAAAGATGCACAGAACTGAGTTTAGATACTATTTGCAGGTGTATTGAATCAGTTCATTGCTTTTCCTGCATGCTATAACCGTTTTCACATGCATCAAAGGCTTGTTGTGGTGGGTGCTTAAATACAATTGATCGCCACATTTCATATCATAGAGCCCTTTCACAATTCCAATTAAAATAAACATGATCCAAAAAACTACACTAGCTATTTTCAGCTTGTATGTGCTTGTGTCTTGTGAGTGGCATGTCTTGTGGAGGGACTTCCCTTGCTTGGATCTTTTATTATTTGCAATTTATGATATACTGTATGGCTATTCGGACAGGATTTCTGTTCCTTGGCAGGTGGAGTACTGGCTTTACTGAAGTATTTCTGTAGTGGCTTTATAAAGATCATAATGCAATGTGAGCAGTATAATATTGGTGAGCAATGTATTATGAGTGTGCAGACACACAGTCCATAACAGGTGGTTATCAGAAAGGTCAGTGCAGTCAGTTTAGTATGAGATGTGTCTGCATAGGACTGTAGTTTGTAAATGTGTGATTTAATTAGAACTTCACTTTCTATTAGTTAATAACAGTACGTAGCAATAGTCCAAGGTGATTTGGGGAAGCTCAAAATTATTCATGAAGCTTTTTTGGTGTAATGACAATGCTCACAGCGTTCAGACACCTCTGACACATCTGTGTAATTTATACCAAGACCTGTTATCCTGTCTAAATATGCCATAGTCAGTGCATATGGCCTCTCTTAACATTAGTTCACATGCATGCAGTACACTTAAGGACACGTAGACCACGACTCAGGGTGGTAAACATGGTCAAATGCTTGGCAGGACCTAAAACATGGACAACTGTCAAAGTAATGTGTCTTGAGTAAAACAACTTACTGGTGAATCCAAAATGTATGGCAATAACAGTTGTTTATGTAACCAGAGCTAGCAGATGATTGGTTGATACCAAAGTAGCCATATTGTTTAAGCCTAGGGGTGTTTTACCTACTGAAGTTGGACACCTGCACAGAACCTGTCACACCCTGACAAAGGAAAAGTATGACTTCAGTCTTCAGTAAAGTGCAGTAACCTCTGGTTTAGATTTTTGTGGAGAAGTATTCACACAGGATTCAGCAGGTTAATGACCCAACACACTTCAAAGCAGTACAGCAACTATTCAGAGATCAGAGAGTGTTGACTAATAATGGACATTCCTTAAGTCATCTTGCCTAAACTCCACTGAGCATTTATGGGGACACCTGAAGAGAGTTCTCTGGAATAGTGTAAAATCATCCCAGGAAAACATGGATCTTTTGATTTGTATGCAAATTTGTTGAATTCATGCCAGCTCAGGCCCACCCTGTCGTCACAGAAAAATGATTAATTTCTCCATTCAGTGTTATTCTGATTATATGTTTGTAATGAAAAGCATTGAGAAAACACAAGGATTTACAGTATTTTTTTTTTGGCCAACTCTGTTTGGAAAAAAAGGTATCCTGTCCGAATAGTACTTATGTTTCCATTTGTGTGCCCATGCATGTGAAAGTTTCTTTCTCCCCCCATAGGCCCCCTTGTATTCCCTGGCCCCCTTTTTATGAACCAGCGTGAACAGGCCCTAGCCAGACTAAGACCCCTCCAGGCCATTAAGCTAATGCGGGACAAACTCAAAGGTACTATGGTCTTCACTACAGATTCTGTCTGGAGCCCAACTGCCCTCTCTTTGCCCTCACCAGGCACACAACCCTTCTTTACTCAGTGCTAGCTTTTTCCTTCTCTCTGCATATTTTTGGTACATTTTTTCTCTCACTCCGTTTATTCTTTCCTCCTTTTCTCTCACTCCACTCTGTTTTTATGTTCACTATGGTAACCAAAGAAGAAACTGTTGTACTGATCATTTCCATTTTAGTGTAACAGTTCTCTGCATGCAATAGATGTGTTTAATAGCAGCAGCAGCAGTCAGAATGTGTCAACACTATAAGTGGCTGTCAAATTAACTTGTATTCTGTAATAGCCAGGACCAGCACAGAACCGGTACTTTATTTCGGTGGTGGATCATTTTCAGCACTGCAGTAACCTTGGTGTGTTAATGTGTGTTGCTCCGGTATAAATGGATCAGATACAACAGTGCTGTTGGAGTTTTTACACACAATGTTCACTCCTTGTTAGATCTATCTATTGTATTTCTCCACCTTGTAGATTGGAAGTCAGAAACAGCAGCTCATCTGTTGTCACAGTTAGCCACCTTCTAGTCCTTAATCAGTGCTCACAGAACACTGCCTACAAGATGCTCTTGGCTTGGACATTATTGGTAGGTGGACAATTTTTAGTGCAGGTGTTTATTACCTCCAGCAGCACTGCTGTGTCTGGTCCACTCAGAACAGCACGACACGCACTCAAACACTAATGCTGAGAATTATCCAATACCACAGTAGAACCTGATCTGTGGGGATTCGGACAATTAGAGAGCAAAAGGGATGAAGAAAGAGAGAAAAATAGACTACCGTTTAATCACAGAGCTAAAAAGTGTTTCTATATGGGAACTCATCAACTGGATGATGAGTGTAAAATCAAGGAGGTGGTAATATATGCTATGCTTGATCGGTGAAACGCCCCAGAACTCTTACCAGGAATTAGCAGGGTTAAAATGAGGAAAAATATTTAACCCTCATCATGTCTGAATAGGATGCTCATCTTGGAAGGATGGCACTTCCAAGATTCAAACCTTTGTCCCTGCCATCCGTACTCCTTGCTTTTATATGACTTTTTAAATGCCCGACACATTCCAACATTGTGACACACAGCATGACAGTATCACATCAGCTGTCTGTCTGTTCCTACAGCACTCGATCACATTCTAGTTTTCCCTGGAAGTTGCAGTTTGGTTTGTGACTTTTTAAGTGCACTTGATATGACAACCTTTGCATTTGGTGTAGTTTTTGTTATGCCTGTCTGTGTCATCTGATATATTTGTTTATTAGACTCTCATTCACTGTGCATGCTTTTAATCTTCATCTTTATTCATGAAGCTTCAGTTCTGATTCTCTTACCAAGGCAGCTGATGGCCTCTAACATTACAGGCTGTTAATGCCCTTTCTTTGTGTGGGGCTATTGTCAATGTCATTTAACTATGGTGTGCGTTCTAGATGGCAGCAGTGAGCGTGGGGAAAAAGATGCTAGCAAAATAACTACTTACCCTCCGGGAGCAGTTAGGTTTGACTGTGAGCTTCGTGCTGTGCAGGTCAGCTGTGGCTTTCACCACTCCGGTAAGCTTGTTGTGCATCATAGTCACTGGTGTGCTGATATAATACATATGTTTATCTTAAGTAAGATGTTTTAAGTACATTTAAGAATAAATGTTAATACAAAAAAAACATGACTGAAAAAACATCTATACTGCTGTAATAACTTGTCTGGAAGCAGACATAGCTTAAATATGAATGTTACTATTACTCTTCCCTAGTGGTGCTAATGGAAAATGGAGATGTTTACACATTTGGCTATGGGCAGCATGGGCAGCTCGGACACGGAGATGTAAATTCTAGGTAATAATATTTTAATGCCTTTATTTAAAGTGAAGTTGTTAATTGACGTTATTATTCGTTACTTTGTGCATAATTTGTTGGGCTGGTTCTGAATATTTGGGTATTCATATATTTGTTCGTTGAATAGACTTTCTGATTTTTCACCTGACCTCCATGATGAGGTTTATTAGCTGCTGTATTACCGTTTTATACCTAGAGATGGTACTGTTACATTGACTGAATCTAAAACGTAGAAGAAGAGTTATGGAGGCGTTAGTTTTCATACTGTGAAGTAGACAATGAGTTTCTATTATGATACCTTGACGTACCTAATTAAACGACCTGTTCTTACTTGGGAAAAAAAATAAAATAAATTTAAAAAAAGTGAGTCAACACAACACATTATTTGTATGTGCTTGTAACGGATAAAAGTAGCTCAAGCTCTAAGGAATAAGGAAAACACAGAAAAATTACAGGGGATTTAAACCAGCCACCTCTATCAGGACTTTGTGATCAGGTACACTATACAGTGCATCCGGAAAGTATTCACAGTGCTTCACTTTTTCCACATTTTGTTACGTTACAGCCGTATTCCAAATTGT
>JAVSBV010000121.1:4840853-4852927 GCA_033117975.1 Parotocinclus spilosoma
GTGAATACTTATGTAAATATGATTTCTTAGTTTTTTAATTTTAATACATTTTCAAAACTCTCAAGAAAACTTTTTTCCCATGGTCATAATGGGGTATTTTGTGTAGAATTTTGAGGAAAAAGATTAATTTAATACAATTTGGAATTGGAACAAAATGTGGAAAAAGTAAAGCGCTGTGAATACTTTCCGGATGCACTGTATATTATATACCAATAATATACCAAGAAATAAGTCATAGATTAGGCTACATTAGGCATTTCCTTAAAAAAATGAAAGACGTTTATTATTTTTTTAATTTGATTTTTATTCGCTGTAGGAGTTAGCACATCGTCAAAATCGCCTGGTCGCTGGAGTACTAAGCGCTAGCATCATTAGCAAGACACTAATTGCTGCACAACAGGGCATAGGATCCTGCATGGATGTTTTGCCTTACGAAAATTTAAGTAGCTTTGAAATGAAAAAAAAAACAAAGGAACAAAACAAGACATTGAATATTTACTGAGTGACGAGTATCCAAAGCTCAAAAAATGCTTTTTGGTCCAGCCCTAGGTTGTTGAAATGAGACAAAGTTGCCAGACCCTCGTTATTTACTTCTTTCTTCATGTTCCCTAAAGGGGGTCTCCCACTCTAGTGCAGGCTCTTCCTTGCCCAAGTGTTCAGGTGACGGCAGGCAGCAACCACACAGCAGTGCTTCTCGTGGATGGACAAGTCTTCACTTTTGGGAGCTTTTCTGTATGTTGGCCCACTATTAATTTTGATACAAACCAATTTATATCTTAGTATCCCATACATGAGCATTTAAAGTATCTTATAGTGTGTTTAAAATAACATATAAATAAATGAAATATTTTGTACTTGCTGTTCATACATCAGTGTGAGCATGAGCAGAAAACATTTAGCAAAAAGACACATTATTTCTTGTTTAATTTGTTTACTTTTGTGCATACTACTGTCTTTTTAACTCAAGTTCCAACCAGAGTCACAGCTGTGTAGCAAAACTGTTCAAAAGATGCTAAAATATTGACATTAACAACCCTGAAAAAGACTATCACACAGTCAGTTACTCAGACTGAGCATGGGTAAGAAATCAAAGGAAAATAAGTGGAAAAACAGGCTTTTCCTAAATAGATGTTTTGTCTATTGTCATGAGAGAAAATGCTATACCTAACAACCATGTATGATATTGCAGGCAATTTAAAACTGTCATTATCGGATAGGCAGTGGTCAAAATGTATAACTTTGATAAACCAATCTCCACTTTTGATCAATACACAGCTGCTATCAGTCCTTGCCAGTGCTGTTTGCCAAAATGGGTTTGTAGCTTTCAAGAAACTATTTGGAAAAAATATCAGTTCTAATATTTGTCCAAAGATTTTCACCTTTTCAGTCATGTGCTGAGCTTATATATAGTGTGTATATATAACGAAAAAAAGTTGTATTCAATTTTAAAAGAATACAGAATGGAAGCATTTTCTTAAGTGGTCTTAGACTTAGCCCCACTGTTTTCTGTACTGTAGTTTGCTGCCACTGACTTTACTTGCATGTAATGCTTGCAATTGAAAGTTAAATTCATTAATGTATTTCCTCTAACAATTGTGCGAGAATCTGTGAGTACTATCTAAGTACACACTAAATGGCAATATGCATGATTTGTATTTGTTGCCATTGCAGAAAGGACAGTTGGGTCGGCCCATTATGGACATGCCCTATTGGAATGCTAAGCCTTCGCCAATGCCCAACATTGGTGCCAAGTACGGTCGTAAAGCCACATGGATTGGTGCCAGTGGAGATCAGACCTTTTTAAGGATTGATGAAGCTCTCATCAACTCCCACGTACTAGCCACCTCAGAGATCTTTGCTAGTAAACATATAATAGGTAATCTCCATAGTCCCTATCTATTTTATGTGGGGGGAGGTGTTTTAATATCCTTGCTACTTCTGAACTGAACTATTTTGTTAAGGTTTGGTTCCTACCTCTGTATCTGAGCCGCCTCCCTTCAAATGTTTGCTGATCAACAAGATGGATGGAAGCTGTCGAACTTTCAATGACTCTGAACAGGAGGACCTTCAAGGATTTGGTCTCTGCCTCGACCCTGTTTATGATGTAATATGGAGGCAAGTGACTGATAACCCCATCTGGAACCATTTATACATCTTATTACATGTCTAATATACAGGCAACAACCAAGAATTAATAATGAGTAAAGAATATGAATATAAAGGTGCACATGTGCAACTAGGTGAACTTTATGATTAACCGTATGATCTATCTGGACGCTTACTATCTGTTTCTTCAGGTACCTGCCAAGAACACAAGAGATGTGGTGCTATAATGCTGTGATGGCAGACGCTCGCATGCCTTCTGCCGCAGACATCCAGTCACAGTGCAGCATCCTGAGTCCAGAGCTGGCACTGCCCTCAGGCTCCCACGCCACCACCACACGTTCTCATGGAGCCCTGCATGTCCTAGGTATGCTAAAACAACCTCAGTCAGAACAATCTATCCCTTCATCACTCTGCTGTCTTTTTCACCCACATTGATACAGCTTCAGTAGTGAAGTAACTGATCGTAGTTTGCTTATTCTTATATTATTTAGCTTTTCAGAGACAAAATGCAGATATTAAGGGTGCCAGTTTATTTGCTAAACTCTGAACAAGTTGTAATTTTCCTTTTTGTAACGTACTGTTGGCAAAAATCTAATTCAATTTGGCCGGGTACCACTATCCAAATTACATTGCAATACAATTTCCTGCCACCAGTCCTCATGCAATGGACCAGTCCTTCTGAGCTACACACCACAACACCTCTTGTCTCTGCTGCACTAAACATTTTAAACATAATTCCCATACTTGGTGTGCAACAATTCCTAGTCCAGTCTCAAATCTGTCCTGTGTGTTGTTTGCATGTTCTTTCTGTGTCTGCATGGCTGAACTTTCAGTACAGTTTTCTTCTACAGTCCCTTATTTCCTTATTACCTTGCACCATTCATGTGGACAAGTTATAAATAAACTAACAATATTTAATTGTTGGTATGAGCTGGGGAAATAATAATTCTAGATGAAGTGGACAGTTTGGCATTGTTTCACAAAAGTAAAATATTTATTAATGAATTGTTAATTGATAACATGGTTAACGATTAATGAAATATTGTTCACAATATATATACAAAAACAAAGAGCAGAGAGTCAACGGAGATGAACAAGTGATATTAAAATAAAAGTGGTGACTTACAAACTCTGTTGCAACCTTTGTAGTTTTTTAATGTTTAATGAAATTTGTCACCACTAATAGAGGTTCATTAAATGAGGAGCTATTTATGACAAAGTAGCGTTTTTTTAATAACAGTTTAATTTTAAAAAGGTTTAAATTAATGGTTAGCATTACATTACTATCTAAGTCAGCCGTTTCCTCTTAACTTTTGTGTGCTAACTAAGCAGCAGTATTTTCTCTTTTGTGATTAAGTACCTTAACTGTGACTGATGACCTGTGTGCAGGATGCCTCGACACACTAGCAGCCATGCAGGAGCTGAAAATGGGTGTGGCAAGTGCTGAAGAGGAAACTCAGGCAGTGATGAAAGTTTACTCAAAGGAGGACTACAGTGTCGTTAACCGCTTTGAGAGTAACTTGCACTACTTTATTAACTTTCTTGTTTTGTTTGGTATTACTTTAAAAGAAAGACTAAATGAACAGAATATTGCAGGTTGTCAGTCAGTGTGGTGTTGGGTTTTAGGTCATGGTGGAGGCTGGGGTTACTCTGCCCACTCTGTGGAGGCCATTCGCTTCTGTGCAGATACGGACATCTTGCTTGGGGGTCTGGGGCTCTTTGGAGGCCGGGGAGAATACACAGCCAAAATTAAGGTAAGCTAGTGTATAGGTGGCAACGTCTGCTGCTCAGCAGTAATGGCCAGCTCTTGGAAAGTTGTGGTTCCTGGGACCTGACCTTGCAGCATGAAGATCAGTTAATACAGTTATGGGCCCCTATAATGGACTGGCAACTCATTTATGGAGCACTGTTGTATTTCACTGTGTGTACAGATCAAGACCACTATGCTTTAGTACACTATAGTGAGTACACTATATGTGCATTTATTTGTATATGTGCTTATTTAAAGAGACTTACAGCTGACAGTTATCCTTCAAAGTACAATACAAGCAGTTGTGGGTTAAGATAGTTTCAGCTTGTCAAGATACTGGACTACAGACCAGCAGATCCAGGGTTCAAGTCCCACTGCAAAGCTGCCACTGTTAGGACACTTGAGCAAGTGATGCTTATCATGGAATGCTGGCATGACATTTGGGTTGTATTTAGCTCATAGTCCCTTGATTATTACCTTACAAGGATGTTAAGATTTTCAAACAACACTGTATATTATACCAGAGATGGCTTTGACTAAATTTGATTGGCTGAGAGAGACTCTTTTTGTACAATATTGGCATTCTTATTAAAGCTCTTCAAGTATCCACCACATATACACACAACCTAGCCACGAGGCCAGCTATGTGTTGCAACAGTGTTATTATACAAAAACGCTGTCAAAATAAATGTAACAGTTTAATAAAAGCTATTGAATTTAAAAACATGCCAGTCTAATAAAAAGAGCTAAGGTTCATCACCCTTACAAAAGTGGGTTTAGATGCGCTGAGAATACAGAGTAGCAAAGCCAATACAGTAAATCAAACATCTTGGGCCCCTAATGTATTCAGCCAGAAATGTAAAGTTATAACACTTCACAACACTCAGAAAGACATTGTATAGTGGTTTAAACTTTGCTTCTTTTGTTAAACACCATCCACGTTTGATGGGAGGTTCATTCATGTATCTGTTGATTTCAGCTCTTAAACCAGCAATACTGCTGATGCTGTATAACTCTCCTTTTCCATTTTGAGTGATTATAATAACATCTATAGCTTTAGCTTCTAAATTTATAATTACTAATTAAGATAAATGATAACGAGATTCTAAACTAAATCCCGAGATTTCACCAAATCAATGACATTTTATTATTTTATTATTTTTTTATTATGGAAAAAATATTGAATACATTCTAACTTAATCAATTAATTGACATATTTGTGTTTATTATCTTAATTTCCCCAATTTCTCTTGATTATTATGTTTCTCGACTGTTATGCCTGAAAGTCATAGTCTAATGATGTTTTAACAGTAGATACCTGGTGGTATGGAACTACTGTACCTTGCAGAATGTTGATACATTTTTTAAAAAGTCTTTATCTTTGGAATCTAACAAGAAAGTGATAACAGAACAGAAAAAAACACTTGAGGTTTGTGCTATAAATAGATATGTGTTTTTAGGTCTTAACAAGGGATTTTGCAAATGCCCTGATTGATGGTTGATTTTTTTTTTGTAGCTGTTTGAGCTTGGTCCAGATGGAGGAGATCATGAGACGGATGGGGATTTGCTTGCTGAGACTGATGTTCTTGCCTATGACTGTGCTGCGAGGTACTCCTGACAAGTTTCTTAATTTTTTAATTATTTTACAAAACGTACCAGTAATCGTTCATTACTGGCCATAAATGTCACAGATTAAAAGCTTTCCTTAAAACTGAGATTACAAGTTCCCTTACGTTTTTAGTTCTATGAATTGTCAGGTATTTCTTGGCAGTTGTGTGCTAGTCTGAACATTTCTGCACTGCTACACAAGTTGAATTGTGTGTTGGACATAAACAATGTGTTAGATAGAGAGTATCTTAGACAGGTTGAACAAATCCTTCATTATGTTCCTAGGGAAAAGTATGCCATGATGTTTGATGAGCCAGTGCTGCTCCAGCTGGGCTGGTGGTATGTGGCCTGGGCTCGTGTTTCGGGGCCCAGCAGTGACTGTGGTTCACATGGCCAGGCAACTATAACTACTGATGATGGGTAACAGGCTCTATATTATAATAGAAATGAAGCTTCTAAAGACTTGATAGGAACACTGTTGTAGGATTGATTTTGTAACGTAACAGAAACTGAGCCTGTTTGAATTCACAGCGTGGTGTTTCAGTTCAAGAGCTCCAAGAAATCAAACAATGGTACTGATGTGAATGCTGGTCAGATACCTCAGCTGTTATACAGGTGAGTAATATTTCTTTTTGATTAGTTATTACCTCATATATCAGTGTCCGCTTGAAGTTAATTTATTTGTTTTAAATTTCAGGCTGCCATCTAATGACGGCAATGCTTCAAAAGGAAAACAGCAGACTAGTGAGCCAGTTCACATTCTGAAGAGATCTTTTGCCAGGACTGTCTCTGTGGTATGTGCACTCTGTGGGCGAGAAAAACAATGCATTCATCAGTGACTGGTTCTCATTTTAAATCCCCTGCCATTTAGAAATATAGAAAGCTAAATAAAAAGAAAGCTAAATAAAAAGAAAGCTAGATAGATATAGATAGAAAGAAAGAAAGAAAGAAAGAAAGAAAGAAAGAAAACTTTATTAATCCCGAGGGAAATTTGTGAAAAGCGTAATATTGAACACTTATTCAAATTACTTACACTCATATAAGTTTCTCTTTGTGTCATGTTTGTTAACGCCAGTTTCACTTTTATTTTAGTAGAAAAAGATTTTTTATTGGTTTTTATGTGTGTTGCTGTAGCAACACACACATTGTTATCCGATTTTTTTTTTTTTATTATTTCACCAATTTTCGGTCAGTATCTATTCCTAGAGCTTTCGACATATCGACACAGGACAAACGATGAAACGTTCGGGATGTTTGGGAGAAGTGTGCTTGTTCATAGCTAAGAGATATATCGATCCGTGCACCCGGTGCTCCCGATTTTCTGGTGCAAAAATCCCATAGACAATGAATAGGGCTGTTTTTAAACTGCTGTAGCTCTGTAAATTTTTAAGCTATAAACACGAAAATCGAACCAGTCGGACCCGGCTGGGATGTCACCGGCCATGTTAATTTTCAGAGTGATCCAAAGCTCTGTTCACTTTCTTATCAATCTTTAAATAATCACTCCATTCATTTTGAATGGCCCCACTCTAGTGGAATTCTCGCGCACTCTAGCAAAACCACACATAAAAATGACATTATTGTGTCAAACTCTGTGTTGCTTCGGTACAGTTTCACGTAGAAATTCCGTTTAAACTTTAAAACTTAGACATAATTCTTTTCTAACAAATTCTAAAATATCTAATTGGTTGAGTAATTCGTTTCCGATATATGATGGCCTGTGCCAGGCCAGAACTGACCAGAACAGCAACACACAGTTCCTCCAGGAGCTGCATTTTCTAGTTTAACTTTGCAATTTTGGCTCGGGTGACTATCCCTGTAGAACACAAACATACGCGTGCCCTAGATTGGATGCACTTTCAAGTGTCCCTGTACTTAAAACTTGCTATATAAAAATTATTCAATGGAACACTAAATATGAGTTTAATGAGAGTGATGTGATTTGTAGACTTAACACTGAAATGCTAAACGTGCTGTTACAGAAAGGAATGTGTGAATAAAACCTGGTGTCCATGTTTGTTACCTCGCCTGTTCTGCAAGCTTATAACGAGTAGTCATGTATTACAACTTACAGTACAGTTGAATTGCAATAGCAAACCCTGTCTGTGAATGTAAGTCAGTAATTTTTTTAAAATAACTTCACAATACTGGTGAACAGAGTCCTGAAAACTGGCAAATAGTGTGGTTACTCCCATGTTGCTTCTTGTTTTCAATACTGTAGTATTGAAGAGGTTGGGATGTCAGAAAGTCATTAGGTTGTCTTTCCAGATTCATAGATTTTCACCTTCAAATTATAAACATGGAGAGATCGTACTGGGGGGGATTTTAGTAGTTTATTGGGTAGTAAACGTAATCAACGTTTAGTTTTTTTTAAGCAATATTTCTATTGAGTCTATTGCTGTTCTAATATCCAGACAAATACTTATATTTTTTAGTTTATGACTACAGTGAACTTTAGGGTTACGTTTGATTTTTAATGTCTAATTTGTCAGGCTGTCAAAGTGAACATATTAATAATGTATTAATTGGAGATGCCCAGATTGACTGGGCGGTTTATAGTGTGATCGGCCATCAGTCGATCGGTCTGAGGTCATATTCTGTGCCGGTCACTAGTACACTACACAATGAGGAGAGCAGTAGAAACACAACCACTCAGGAACAGCAGTGATTTTACTAAATTCAATTCAGAATTTGGTTCATGTGTGTACGGAGCTTTAAACACACAGCTCAGCCACTCCTGGGTTTGATTATGAGACCGCTGCTGATGCATGTTCACGATGAGGAAGTGTTCGATTTCAGTTGTGCTTTGAGAGCTACTTAGTCCACCATATAATCTCTCTCCATTGCATTATTAATGGGAGTAGAAATTTAATTTGGACGTAACCGTATATTTATTATGCTGTATGCAATACATGCTTATAAAAAATACATGCTTATAAAAAAATAAGCCATAAAGCAATACATTTTATAAGACATTTAAAGCTGCTGAATATGTGGAATGGGACAGAGCTAAGAAAGGCAAAGCGCTTAAAGCTAAAGGCAGTGGAGGGCAATTTGTTTAGCAAATAAGAACTTTTAATTAAAATAAAAGTTAATCAAAATGTTTCTGTATTCTGTGATTTATATTTCCTGTAACAGTAAGAATGTTTATGTGTTAAAAAATTGAAATAGTTTAATCTCTAGCAGAATTGGTAAAGGCAGTCACCTAAGATGCTTCTTTTTCTGATTTGCCCATTCCACTGCGACAGCAGATTTGGTCTTACAAATACACCAACACACTGTCATGTGGCACATGACATAACAGCTTGTACCTACTGTTAAAATAAAAGTAAAATAAATAAATATTTCACATTACAAATTGGCAGACCTCTGTGAAAATGGGAGACATCAAACTATACACGATGCAACTAATGTCTTTGAAGTATTGAGTTATTTGAAATAATAAACTGTATGGTGAAATGGGCCCAAGTGTGTTTAATGGCAGTTAATTAAAAAAACGCAAGTAATGTGCAATTAGCATGAATACCATTAACAGTGCACATCATTTTTTGAGTTACGTTAATTGCATAATCAGCGCCGTAAATGTTGTCTGTACGACTGTTCTTCCCTAAGGAGTGCTTTGAGTCTTTGCTGAGTATCCTCCACTGGAGTTGGACCACTCTGGTGCTGGGTGTTGAGGAGCTCAGAGGACTGAAAGGTTTTCAGTACACAGCCACCCTGCTGGACCTGGAGCGCCTGCGCTTCGTGGGTACCTGCTGCCTCCGTCTGCTCCGTGTTTACATCTGCGAAATCTATCCAATCTCTGGTACTAGTATAAATACATGATTACACGGGTGTTTACCAAGTGCAGAAAATTAGTGAAATAATTTTATTAACCAACTGAAAGTACTTGCGAAAGCTGATGTTTTGGTATTGTTTTCTTCAGCCAGTACCAAGGTGGTTGTGGAGGAGTCGAGCAGGCTGGCAGAGTGTGTGGGAAAGACACGCAGCCTGCTGAAGAAGATTTTATCAGAGGGCATGGACAACTGTCTGACCAAGCTGGACAATGACCCACAGGGCTATCTTAGCCAGCCTCTTACACTACTTGAAGCAGTGTTGCAGGAGTGCCACAACACCTTCACGGCCTGTTTCCACTCCTTCTACCCAACTCCTGCTCTGCAATGGGCCTGCCTTTGTGACCTGCTTAACTGCCTTGACCAGGTACATATCTAGAACCATTTAGCATATTTACACTGTTAAAGCTCAATAAACCAAGTATTTGGTTAGTTGTTATAAAGCTTTCACAAGGAAACAAAAATATTGCATGCCAGCTTCTACATTTCAGCCCTACAAAAGGGCCTGCTAACATTATTAAGTAAGCATTTTATTAGCTTAAGAGAAAAGGTTAATGAGGAAAAGACAGCTGATAATACTGTGCCATGCTGATTAGAAGAGCAGACTGGTTAATTTAAAAGGTTATTGGTGCTTTTAAGGTTTCTTCTCTTAACCATGGTTACACCTCCAAGGAAACACATGCAGTCATTATTGCATTGCATTAAAAGAGTTTCATAGGCAAGGACATTGCTGCTTGTAAAATAGCTCATCAATCAATCATTTATCTAATCATCAAGAAGGGGAGTGGTTCAGTTACAAAGAAGTAGGCTTTATTGTGATCAAGAAAGTTAAGCAAGTGTCAGGACCATCTCCTAAAGATGATGCTGCTACGAGATCGGGTAACCACCAGTGCAGAGCTTAATCAGAATGGAATGGCAGAGGGTAAGTGTGAGTGCATCTGACCCCAGAGGACTGGGGTATTGGGTTATTTTTTCTAATGTAGCCCTGCTTCAGACTGTTTGGGATATCTGGACAAATGAAGTTCTAAAAAAATGGAGAGTACTACCATGAGTCCTGTGTCATGCCAAAAGTGAAGCATCCAGGGAACATTCGTGTGTGGGGTTGCTTCTCATCCAGGGGAGTGGGTTCACTCAAACCTTTGCCTAAGTACACTGCTATAAGTAAGGAATGGTATCAAAACATCTCCCAAAGATCCATGAGCAATTTTGGAATGGAAAATCCTTTTTCCAACATGATGCAGCACCATTTGGGTGAATGGCCTGGAATCTACCCAGATCTCAATACCATTGAGAACCTGTGGTCAAGTTTTCAAAAAGAGAATGGACAAACAAAAACCCAGAAACTGTGATCAACACCAAGCACTGATTAGGCAAGATTTTATGATAACCCAGAAGCTGATATTAAAGAAGGGTCAACACTGTCAATAATGAGTTTTTGGTTAAACTGTATGTATTTATAAGGTATGTATTATGAGGGTTTTTAATGCATGGAATGCTTGTAATTGTAGTTATTTATACCATGCGAGTATATAACAAAAAGTCATTCTCAGAACTTTTGGCAACAACTATAGATCAATATAAAAGTGTATTACGGAGTGAAGCTCCAATCGTTGATATGTTATATATTTTCATTATACCATTGCTAAAAAAAAAACAAATGGCTATTTTCGTACTGTATAGTGTGGTTGAGCTGGACGTCAGAGCCCCTGTAAACACATCCAGAACATGTATAGAGAACAAGCAACCCTTTAGTGTGTCCACAACCAAACTTTCCAGCGTTGGCATCAGCCAGATTTCACGATAGTCTTTGAAATTGAAATCAAAACTCTAATCTATAACTAAAAGACCTCTTTTTCCTAGAAGTGATGTACAAACCAGATTGGATAGAAACTCCACTGCAGAGCCATCCTGGTTCATATCCCACCACTAGTGAAATGAGCTGTCTTGGGTTACAGAGTTGTATTTAAAGTTCTTTTCACTGTTGCCAATAGTTCCAGTTATTCTAGCACCAGCAAACAGTTTTAGATCACACCATTCACTCTTTACAGTCTAGGTTTTAGCTGCTTGGCTGTCTCGTGACTTTGACCAGTGTGCCCCGATATTACAGCAAGCCTAATTAACAGATTTAGGTCTATTAGATGTGCTTGAACATGCTGCGCAAGCCTTTATAAAATCAGTGGACAATATTGGAGACCCCTTAAACACATTTAATTTTAGCATTAGCAATTAGTAGTATGAAATCTCTGACCATGCATTCTTAATCCCACCATTGATCTTCCAGGACATTCAAGAAGCCAACTGCCGCACCTCAAGCAGTCGCCTCCTGGCCGCAGTGATGTCTGCGCTGTGCAATACATCTGTAAAGCTAACCTCCATCCTACCCATTGCATATGATGGGGAGGTTATGCTGCGCTCTCATGTCAAACAGGTCAGCACTGAGAACGACTCCGCCCTTGCTCATCGCTTCCCCCTGCTGGTGGCTCACATGGAG
The DNA here is from genome assembly GCA_033117975.1 of Parotocinclus spilosoma. NCBI lineage: Eukaryota > Metazoa > Chordata > Actinopteri > Siluriformes > Loricariidae > Parotocinclus > Parotocinclus spilosoma. Next base: position 4,852,642 of record JAVSBV010000121.1, read on the forward strand.
AAACTCAGTCATGTAAGTGCTCTTACAGTAAGTCCCATCTGGCCAGGGCTAAATTTACATGGGATCCTGTGGTAATTACCTATTCTATAAGAGCACTGCTCTTTGTACTTTTTTCTCTCTTGCCCTGAGAAAATTACAGGCAGAAAATCTACTTGTGTTCACCAACTCAGGTTGGCTTTGTAGGATTAAGCCTTATTAACTTTTTATTTTTTTTATTAGGGGTCCGTAGCACTTTGTGCTAAAGGAACCCTATTGTAATTGTTCGGGTTTTTATTATTATTATTAT
>JAVSBV010000121.1:4853027-4868963 GCA_033117975.1 Parotocinclus spilosoma
AAGTGGAACAGTGATCACTTGCAGGCCGCCTGAAGCATGACAGAGTATATGGTGTTTGTATTTGTAAAAGTGCTATATACACCATATAGAGGCATGTCTGCTACGGACCCCGCTGATCGCCGCTTGCGGCTATATTTTTTATTTTATTTTTTTCCACAAAAAATTAGTCAGATCTTGGTTTGCTGGTCATGTCAGTGAGCTATTGTATACACTTTGCTCTTTGTCAAGATCCTTTATCATTCTGAAAAATCCCCAAACCTATTTTATATTGATTACATGGGAAAACATCCAAATTCTCAATTAACAACTTTTTGTTGATTTGTTGAGGTAACCCCACATAATTAGGGGGATATTTAATTGTTTTCAGGCAGTCTCTTGTATGTTTCTTTAGAACGGCATCAGACAAAAGTTCTATCGTCATCTCTAGGCCAATGCTCATTTTTGTTTGGCTTTTCAGTACATAAATATGATTTTATTCAGCCAATTTCTCATGTTTTTTTTAAACAAACATTAACTCTGGAAATGTCAGAGGTCCTGGTTCAGTCTTGGGTTGGGATCGAAACATGAAGGTCAAATCTCTGGTCTCTGGCATGCAAATCTGTTTAACAATTTGGGTAGACATCCTGCAAGTGTGGTGAGTCCATAAAGTCTTTTAGTTAGTCTTTTAAAGTCTTTTGAGTTAAACTGAATTATTCCGATTTAGACGCTCAGAAAATCTGCATTGTATAACGCATTATATACATTAATTTAGTTGTTTTGTATACTTAAACACCATATACAGGGTGTATGTAGTTTGTGTGTTGATGTTTGTAGCTTTACCCATGGGTTTCACATTTAATTGATGTTATAAAAATGGTTAATTGATGGATAAAACCTGTGCTCATTAGACAGCCTTTTTATGTACATTTCATTGGAAAATACAAGTTTATGAAAGTGGGACTTAATTTAGAGGTACTCTGTGTATACAGTAAAAATTAAAAAACAATAATCAGATGTGCTTTAGTTTTTATAAATGCGTTAAGTGCTGTGGTGGTTCTCCCCATTTTGCTCTTTGGTGGGTTTTCCCTGGCCTTCTTATGTTACATATTACATTACATATTATCTTACATATTTACACAATGCATATTGATACATTTTGAAAAAAACCCTCAAGATTAATTAGCGTGTGTTTTAGCTAGATCTGCACTGAATGAGCGCTATTGAAAGACTAGCATGTTCCTATCTTTTGAGAACTGGTTTTTCGTTTTTCGTTTGTAAAAAGCACTATATAATATGATTTTATACTAACCAGGGCTGCCCCCACATTACAATCAAATGTGTAGAGATAAAATATATAATATGTAACCTGTAATTTTAATCATACTTAGAAATATGTAAAATAGTTTTTAGAAAACAAGTAAAAATAGACGTTTCTGTTCTTGGCTATGATATGCACTGTACACAAGAAAGATTGAAGAATGAACTGAATGATTTAAAACCGTCATCCTGTGTTGAATTGTATCATAAAATATTGTTTTGTTTGATATTGTTTTTTCAGACTGAGGAGAACCAGATGGGGATGACGAGTTTTCGGGAGGTTTTACAGAAAATGTTGGTGATAGTGGTTCTACCTGTGAGAAATAGTCTGAAGAAAGAGCTTGAGCTTTTCTCCCCTCATTTGGTGTCCAACACTTGCGGCCTGCTGGCCAGCATCGTCAGCGAGCTCACCGCCTCTGCTCTTGGCTCTGAGGTTAGATACACACATCGCTCACCCTCTCTGCTTTTATCCATTTGTGTCCCACTGAACACCTCTGATTTTTGTGTTTATTCATTTATTATCAGTCTTCTCTTGCCCTCTTCTTCCTGAACAATGTTCTCTCTTACTGTTCAGTTCAAACTAAGCTCTGCAGCTCCCTTCATATCTAAAGCAGGTAAAGGCCATAAATAGTCTAAAAAATGTGATAGAATAAGGATAGGAATTTTTTTTCTCCACATTTTTGCTCTTTCAGTTTCTCTTCTGTCCTTTTGTTTTAAAGAAAGCATTGTCATTGTCAGAGATGACTGTTGCATGATGCATATGGTATTTGTTTAGTTCATCTACCTATCACTTGGGAAACTGCCACTGACTTGTTGTCATGACAACTGGTCAACCCATTCAAATTTCCATGCTGACCAGAGCAGGGTATTCTTCCTTGAATTCATCTTAGTTTTATGATGTATTGTAGATATTCGATGTAGGTGCTAAATGTATGCTGAGGTTAAGGCTTTTAAAACAGGACTTTTTGTTCTTGTTGATTGTCGGGTAAAGATGTGGACAAAAACAACACCCTTCCCAAAGTTTCTTATAACCCATTTGCTGCCACCCTGTGGATTGAAGTGTAACGTCAACATGCTGACATTTTTAGCAGTAAATACTGTCACTACTGCAGTGCAGTAATAATACTTATTCACTTCTTTGCTTCGTCTAGAGGTAGAAAATATTATTAGGGTACCTGGATACTGACTCTGTTAACTTCCTTAATAACTTTTGGCCACTTAAAACTGTTAGCCCTGGGTAAGCCATTGGGTTTTTCAAAGGGATATATAGTCGGGAGATATAGTCGAATCCGGTTAATTGGACCACCGGTTAATGGGACCAGCCGCTTATTCGAAACAAATCCTATTATATACGTGTAATGTTAGTCGCTTATTTGGACCAAAATTCCACTTAATCTGACCAAAGAACGTGAGAAGCGAATAACAAAAAGAAGCCACAAGTCGCCACCTAGCGATCAGCGATTTATGGAAGGATTTTTGGGATCCCTGGAAAAATTAATGCTTTTATCAAAGGTCAGGAAATCCGAGAAGTTGTGTTGACAAGAGCAAAACCAGCGGCAGGTGAACACACCCACCACTTTCTTTCCCAATGAAGCACCCAGTAGCAGCAGCGTGGTTATTGGATCCATCTGCATCTCTGCTTTTTGGCGAATTGAAGTCAAGCGTAACCACGAGTGTCCGGCAACATGTGCAGTGAATTCCATCAGAACGCTTTAGTCAGTAAACTGTGTGTGTCTTGTCTCCCTTCCCAAAATGCCACGGCAGGATTTGACGTTAGCTGAAAAAATTGGTTTCCTGGATAACATCAAGCAACAACCATCAAACACTAGTCAGCGTCGGTTGGTGGAAATTACCGGCTTAGCAAAGACGACAATTGTGCGTTTCAATTAACAAAAATGCGTAATCAACAGTAGTTCCTGTTTGTACGTTCACTATACGTGTAAATCACACAATAAAGGTTTAATAAACATTTAATGTTTAACATGGCACGTCCCGTCTTGTAACATGTTCGTTTAATCGGACCAGCCGGTTATTAGGACCAAAACGATCGCGCCCCGTATTTATTCTGAAATTGCAGTGGTTTATTTGTTTGTTAATCAGGATTAATTATTTAATGCTGCTATCAGTATCAGATGTTATCTCGAGACTAGTCATATATATATTTTTCAGATGATAATTTGAAAAAGTTGTTTTTAAGAAACAGTTTGTGCTAGTTGTTATCATGTGTGCTTTGAAGTACTGTCAGAAATGACCACCTTCACCAACTGTTTAGAGAGAGAATATGTTATGTTTAGCATGTAGGACATGTAGGACAAATAGGGGACCATTTTAGATACAACCCATAACTATATGTCCTTTGCAGGGTCATAAATGTCGCTGTGATAAATGACATTAAAACATCATCTGCATTAAAATATTATTGTTATGCTGTGTTATTTATTCAACTTTTGACAATGCTAATGCCGAAAGTCTTAAACATTTCTAGAATGTTCATATATCTTGGTTGTGTTTTGTTTGTTTAGGTGGATGGCCTGAATTCACTTCACTCAGTAAAATCCACTCCCAACCGCTTCACTAAGACCAGCCAGGGCCGCAGCTGGAACACAGGCAATGGCTCCCCTGATGCCATTTGCTTTAATGTGGATAAGCCAGGTGTGGTGTTGGTTGGCTTCTGTGTCTATGGGGGAGGCGGAATCCATGAATACGAACTGGAGGTTCTTGCAGATGATGTAAGTCATCAGCGAGTTACAAAGGAGAAATTATTGACATATCTCCACATATGAAAAGACTAATGAAATTATTTTGCAGTCCATACATATGCGTATTGCTCTGCTCAGTTCATTCAATTTTTTTGTGGAAGTGAAGGCTTAGAAAAGGGCTTATTATCTTATGTTTAATGCATGTTTAGGCCCAGACAGAGCACCATGGAGACTCAGCACATTCCCACAGATGGACCTCTTTGGAGCTGATTAAAGGTACCTACACCACTGATGACAGCCCTAGTGACATTGCTGAGATTCGTCTGGACAAGGCTGTTCCTCTGAAGGTAATGTAATCTGCTTAGTCCTTGCCAAACAGAAGTGCTTTCGCATGACAGAGTTTATTTATGTGATCACAGAAGTGTCTTGTACACTCAAATGCTTTACTGTGCTCACATTTTGGTTGTTGTATTATATATTATTGTATACACTGCTTACAAAATTTGGAGGATATTTCATTTTGAAGGTCCCATATATATAATAAAACCACTGCATTACGTTCTGTGAGCATTATTAATCTCAGTGGTCATTGATCAGACACTAATATAGTCACAGCCTTTTTATGCTTCTATGTGGCATAGTAAGCTTATTTTCACTTGTATACTGTGTACATACGATACATAAATGCATTAGAGATAACACTGAAAACACAAGTATAACACTAAACCTTAACTTTTATAGTGTTACATATTACTATTTCCAGGAAATACCCAACGTGGTATCGCACTTCAATTTTCAAATCCGCTGTCAATCCGATTAAATAGATGGAATTGTGACTACAGAACAAACAAACATTGTCGGGTAAACACTGTAGGAACTAAATTTAAACACGCAACATCGAGTGTAAACATGAATTAAAATACCTTACTGGCTGCACACAACCAAGAGGGAATGAGTCCACGTGTCACTCATTTCCAGAACAGGTAATGTTAAGGCATATCACCTACGAAACATTTTTGAAACAGTAATTTTAAAAACAAATTTGTTCATGTCATGTATCTCCATGTGAGAGAACATGAAAATGTAAAAGTAGGCATGTGAAAAACAGACTGTGAAGTAATGTGGCTCTTTCTACATTAATACAAAGTAAATAAGTAAAATAAAAAATATGTAATCGAAACGTCTGGAGTTAGAAGACTAGATTTTATTTTCTATTCTAATTTGTTATAATTGTTACGACCTTGGTAGTTTTGAACGGATGTTCTTTTCTTTTCACTGTCTGTAATTTTGGTCAGTTTGTAGACGTTTATAAATGTTTTAGAGCATCAGTACTCAGTTCTGCTCCTGATGTCTTCCCCCTGCAGGAGAATGTGAAATATGCCGTTCGTCTGCGTAACTATGGCAGTCGCACGGCTAATGGGGATGGAGGGATGACCACGGTACAGTGTTCTGATGGAGTGGCATTCACCTTTAGTACCTGTAGTCTCAGTAGCAATGGCACCAACCAGACCAGGGGCCAGATCCCTCAGGTTCTCTACTACAGGTTAGCCATATTGCCTATGTAACAAGACTGGCTAATTTAATCATTAATTGATATTTCCTCTTATTTATTGGCAAACCTTAAAAACATTGTCACCCATTATTTCTCGTAGAAGTGAATATGATGGAGATCTGCAGACCCAGCTACTAAGCAAGGCCAATGAGGAGGATAAAAACTGTAGCCGTGCACTTTCAGTGGTTACGGCTGTGGTACAGGCAGCAAAGGACGTCCTGCACAGAGCCTTTGCTGTTGATGGTAAGCATGATCTTTTCGTTCAGGATCATATATGGCGTTATTATAATTGTTTCGTTTTTTTTATTTTTTTATTTATTTATTTTTTTTTTAACTTACACCTTTTTCTGTTCTGTAGCTGAAGACATTCCAGAGTTGCTGAGCTCCTCCAGTCTTTTTTCAATGCTGCTCCCTCTCATTCTGGCTTACATCGGGCCCGTGGCAGCCTCTGTACCAAAAGTAAGGAAATGGTGCTTCCTACAGTGCTGTGTTTCTGTACAAATTCTGTTTAATGGGATTTCTTATAAGCCCAGGTGTTTTGTTTTGTTTAATATTAGTTAATTCATTTAAAATGTTAGGGTCCTTACTGAATGTGTCTGTGTTGTTGCTTTTGTCAGGCTGCTGTGGAGGTGTTTGAATTGGTGCAGGAGATTCTCCCTGCTGTGTCTGCTCTGAACCAAAAGTATGCTCCTCCTGCCTTCAATCCTAACCAGTCTACAGACAGCACCACTGGCAACCAGCCTGAGCAAGGCCTGTCTGCTTGTACCACTTCTAGTCATTACGCTGTCATAGAGTGCGATCATCCGTACAAGCAGGCTGGTGTCACTCAATACAAGGTGAAGGCTTCAGTGAATGCAAATGTTTGTCTTGAAATTTTAAATTCTGAATGTACTTTTTTTTATACTTTTCCCTTATGTCTTCGCCTCATGGGTTTACTCTGGTTTTCTCTCTTAATGCAAAGCCATGCTTGTTAGGTTAGCTGATGTTTCCCTGTTCGATGAGTGTGACTGTATGAGATTGCATGTGTCCTACGATGGATTGGTGCCATCTCTAGGGCTGTACCTGCTTTACGCTCTGTGCTAGGATTAGGCGGATAAGACAAATTAGTGGATGAATGAATTAATTAATGACGCTTCCCTTATAGTTTCCATGGATTCAGGTTAATATGTAAATACTTGTTTTCCCTGTAGGTATCTTTCCCAGACTGCGTTCGCTGGATGACCGTAGAGTTTGACCCACAATGTGGCACAGCCCAGGCAGAGGATGTTCTGAGACTGCTTATTCCCACTCGGACGTGGCATTTTTCTAGCCTGAATGTCAGATCACTGGCTCATGAGGTCATCAATGCCTGGACTGAGCTCAAGAAGTTTTCTGGCACCAATGGCTGGCCTACTAGTGTTCTCGTACTGCCAGGTAAGTGATGTCATGTGTCCAGCTATTTTAAACAATGAATTTTTAAAAACTTTTTTTTAGGATATTCTTCAGATCTGGTTTGATCATCTTTCTTCAGCAATGAAAAGGGTTCAGTTAAAAGAAAACTTGAACAACATGTTATTGTTTGCTGTCTTTTAGAATTCTTAGACAGAAAAAAAAATTATAATAATAAATCAGAATTGGACATGAAAACTGCAATTAGTTAATTTCTTTTTTTTTATATATATACATGTTACTATGTTAATTTTTAAAAAATGTTTAATTAACAGTTTTTACTAAGTTTCTAAATAAAAGGAGAAAAATAATCAAATATGAAATCGAATATGAAAAGTGTTTATAATGTTTAGCGTGTGGATATTTAATTATCGTTTAATTATTTCATTTTGAAGTATCCCCCAATTTGTGTAAGCAGTGTATTTTAATCTGATCAAATCTAATCAAATGATGAATGAAATATTTTTGTGAAATATAATTTTTGTGAGCAGTGTACTCACTATTACGAATGACGAAGCTACCTGCACATTCCACTTCCTTCCTATTATACAGTTATTAAATTGGATAACAAACAAAGTATGACTTTAATTTGGCTGTATTATTAGCAGTTTAATAATAATATGAACATTTACATAAGGTTAACCGGTACCTTATTTAGGCTGATTTAAATTCTTGCTTTCTTCGGTACTGGACATCAGTAACTTGTTTGTCTTTCTTTTTTATGTAACTTAAGGAAATGAGGCAGTGTTTTCCCTTGAAACAGCATCCGATTATGTGAAAGATGAGAGAGCCTGCTTTTATGGCTTTAAGTGTGTGGCTGTGGGATACGAGTTTAATCCTGGTACTGATGAGGTATGGTTTTTTTTATAAATCCATTAATAGAAATTATAGATTAATTCCACTGATTTTTATTAAATATGTCTGTTTTAAATAGGTGTTATTATTAAGTTATTTCCCTGTTCATAACTGTAGTACGGTTGTTGTGGAATTTGTTGTGCCTTAATTTATGCTGCTTACACCTTTTGTGTGCTACAGGGCATTATTCAATTGGAGAAAGAGCTTGCGTATTTGGGAAGTGTGTGTGCTGCTGCTCTTATGAAGAAGGACCTGGCTTTGCCTATAGGTAAACAAGACATTAACATTTATAGAAACATTGAGGGAAATGGATACAGACAGAAAAAAGGAAATGTCATCTCGTTGTTTTGCCTTTCTTCCTGTTCGATAGGAAATGAATTGGAGGAAGATATGGAGATTCTTGAAGAGGCCTCACTTCAGGTATTACATTGAAATACTTGTAATTGATTTTGCCACTTTACATATCCGTACATGCTCGGTGATAACTTGGTTTCTATCAGGTATGTAAGGCCCATTCAGGAATCTTGGGGAAGGGACTGGCTCTTTCCCACTCGCCCACCATTCTGGAAGCCCTGGAGGGCAACCTGCCCCTGCAGCTGCAGAGCAATGAGCATTCGTTCTTGGAGGATTTTATAACTTGTGTACCCAATTCAAGTGGAGGTCGACTAGCCAGGCAAGTCTTGAAATAAAGGTTGTATTTATTTTGTTTGGTATTTCACTATGCTAAAACAAAACTTAAGACATGACTGACATCTGTACAGTTAGCAGTTCCATAGAAAACATTCATATCTTCAAACCTAGGGCCCACTGCTCTGTAGAATTATGGGTGATGTACTTATTAGGCCCATCATAAGCTGGATCCAAGTTCCACATTTGATTTAATTAGCTTGAATTATTTTGTTTTACCCCTGTTATGCAACTCATTGTGGCTGCCTAAGAGTAAGACAAAAATACACAGCTCACAAAAATTAAGGGATATTTCATTTAGAAATATAATTTTGTGAACAATATAGTTTAATTGTAAAGTTCCTTGTGGATTTGATTTGTGAACAGAACACAAGGCTTAGAATGGTGAACTGTAATGTTTTCCCACCTTTGAATCTACAGGTGGCTTCAACCAGACTCGTATGCAGACCCTCAGAAGACCTCCCTCATACTAAACAAAGATGACATCCGTTGTGGTTGGCCCACTACTTTGGTAGTGCAGACCAAAGACCAGTATGGGGATGTGGTGCATGTGCCAAATATGAAGGTAATCCTGCTTTCACAATGGACTGTTTTTTCTTGTTCATATAGGGGTGATCAGTATGGCAAGTTTAGTTTCTCTAGTAATTTTAGAGAGATCACAATAACAGACATATTAAACACATTTTATTACTTGCACTGTAAATGGTGATGTCGCATCCCAAGGTGTTTTAATAACCAGATGCTTCTGAATTTGGTAATACAGTTTGCATTTTCCCTGAAGGAATCAGGAATAAACCAATAATATCCCCATAATTGGTGAGTTATTATAATGTTTTTGTTTGGCAACACGACAGCATGACTGACTACTGTGGTGTTGGTGGCAAAGATTTCAGATATAGTTATATTAAACTGATTTGAAATTTACACAACAGCCACTGCACAAACCACTTGTCTGCAAAATAAGCAAAGACAAGCTTAAGCACATTTGCTGAAAACACATCAAATCTACTCAGCTACATCAAATGGAAACACCCCAAACTGTACACAGAAAGCCAACAATTCAACCAGAAACGATGAACAAATGTATGAACATTATCAAAGTGACATTAATGCCCTGCGATGGGTATTAAAACGGTCAGAAATGACCATGTTCTTGTCCTTGTTACTACGTTCAAAATATGTATGCAAAATATGTTTCCAACACAGCAAATTCCTCTTCCATATGCAATTGCTGCTAGCAATTATTTATGGTCTTGATGGGCACAAGTACTGTTTTTATAAAAATATTTAATACTACTCATATAAAACTTTTATGACATTTCTGTATTTTTTATGAAATAATAATCTGTCATGGAGAAATGTGTGGACAATGTTGTGGATCGTGATCCAGGATAAAAAGATGTAGGATGTTTTTGTCAGATTGCCCACCCCTAGTCTATGTATACATCAGTGTTTTTTGAGATCCGCTTACTCTGGTCTGCAGGTTGAGGTGAAGGCTGTGCCTGTGTCTCAAAAGAAGTCTGTTCAGGACAACATGAAAAAAGTGCAACGAATGCCAGGAAGTCCTTCTAACTCAGCGTCAGGCATGGACCTCACCTTTGGTGGTCTGCCAGCACCAAAACTAGAGGCTACTTATGAGCCAATGATTATTAAGGAGGCCCGGTACATTGCTATCACCATGATGAAGGTGTGCTTCTTGTATTGTGTTATTAAAACGTTGTTTACTAAACTTGGTGATGTGGTCATTGAGCGTTGTTTCATATGTTTAATTTTAGGCATATGAGAATTATTCCTTTGAGGAGCTGCGCTTTGCCTCACCCACTCCAAAGAGGTAAACAGTATACAGTAGATTAGAATGTGGGGTTTTGTTTTATTAAAAAGCGTTTCTGACAGCATTTTATTGTCACCATCAGGCCTAGTGAAAACATGCTTATCCGGGCAAACACAGATGGTACTTACAGTGCCAACTGGACACCTGGAGCTGTCGGCCTTTACACCATCCATGTCACAATAGATGGCATCGAAACTGGTAAGCTCACCGAGTCTATTTAGTTTTCCTTATTATTTTAAAGCTGTCAGATGCTGCTGCTGCAGGTGTTAGCATGGGAGGACACAATCAATATTTGACAGTGACCTATAAAATCTGTTTTTCCAGTTTTAATACTACATACACACTGTGTTTGTTTTATTCCAATAAGGGAAATGAGACATTATTCTAAATTGTCATTATATGTTTTGATAAAACAATGGTATATCTTATCTAATGATGGTCTAAGACTTTTGCACGGTACTGTATATGTTCAGCTTTTAAATACAACAGTAATATAATAGAAACTGCTCAGTATTAGTTGCTACTGTTAAATTCAAGAATCAAGGGTAGTTTAATTAGTGTTGTGTGCATTCTACATTTCACCATATATAGTAGCTATTCAGTACTTGTCAACACTACCAAACATTATGTACTCACTGTTGCAAAATGTTTGTTACAAAATGTTACCTTTGTTAGTATCACTAAGTTGCCACCAAGTAGCCGATATAGAAGGAACTATCGGAGACATTTATTTATTTTTTTCCTGTTACAAATCTGTTAAAACTTTGTAGAGCGTATTTTGTCTCATATTAAACACACTACTCATCAACTATTTGAAGCCATCAATGCAAAATTAAACACTATTGACTCTTTTGTCACTTAAAAGCTCTGTTTATTCCCACAGCTTCAAAGTGTGCAATATAGTTAAAGGTATAAGACATACTATATTAAGTTTCTTGCTAATTATTTGTTGTTTTGCCCATCGTAAGGTGTGCTGAGAGGGGAATTGAGTAATGGGTTGGAAAACAGTGGGTTAAATAAAATGTATTAAAAGTCAGATTGTGAGCAGTCCTACTCTGTGATTAAACAGTACGGTTTCTAGACAGATAATGAATCATGGTGGAACATGCTACTGGCTTTCCAATTGCAATTGGACGACTCCTGTCAAATTTGGCTCAACCTGCTCCCCACATTTCTTTCAGTCATCTTGTCTTTATATAGTATCAATTGGTGAAGGCACCATAAAGTCTCTTTAATAAACTTAAGAGAGACTCTGCAAAGTCGCTGATAGATTTCATTGACCCTCTATGTAACAGTTGATTTTACTTCTTTATTTGTGGTCTGTGGGAGATTTGAATTGACTGGGTATTTTCTATAGATGCTGGATTGGAGGTTGAAGTGAAAGATCCACCTAAAGGCATGATTCCTCCAGGCACGCAGATGGTTAAACCCAAAGCTGAGCCGCAGCCAAGCAAGGTGAGACATGGCCAAACTAGGCGGATGTTTTTTGGTTGAAGTCATGGAGGTACACTGATTTGCTTTTTGACAGTTTTTGGAATTTTCTTAATGTCTATGTTAATTATATGCAGGCTTGTCATTGTTTAGATTTGTTTAGCATGTTATTTTTATTATTCATCTTATTATTTACTGTGACTTTAAGAACAAACCAGCAACACAGAAGACTTTGTTTTAGTCTTGCTTTTTGGGCCAAAGAATTTTAAAAATCCAGGAACTAACCAAAGAAGCAGAGCTGGCTGAACAACAACAACAAACAATCATCGGCCTGATGTTATTGTAAAAAGGCCCACATTTCACACTTCAGCTACAGTTTAAAGCTACACTTTAGCTACTTCATACCGCTGCCACTGCAGCTGCTCCTCTGTCCTGTGCTTTCCAGGGTAGGCTTCAAAGCCCCCATTTGTGTTTTTACCTTTCTATCGTTTCCTCTCTGCTTCTCTCAGGTGCGTAAATTTGTCGCCAAGGACAGCGCAGGTCTGCGTGTACGAAGTCACCCTTCTCTTCAAAGCGAGCAAATAGGCATAGTCCAAGTCAATGGCACCATCACTTTCATTGATGAGGTAACCCGATACAAAGTAGCGACACACAGTTTGTTTAAATAATTTGAAAAAAAGTTGTATACTGGCAGTAAAATAATTGCTCAAAACAATTACAAACACGCAACATAAGTTATGCAAACACAAGATAAAACATGCACGAATGCTTTGTATATAATTGTTTATTTTTAATGCCTCTCATAGTCGTATAACTGGATCCAACATTAACAGAGATTTGTCATTGCCTGTTCTCCCTCTGTTTTTTTTTTTTTTGTATATCAGGACTAAAGTGATCAAATAATTGCTGATATATATTTCTGTTATGCAACAATACTCAATACTTCTGTTATTATTAAATGAGTTTTACTCTTAACACAACTTTAATTCTTACAACTAACATTTAAGCCACCCAAGAAGGATGGCTCTCTTTGAGTGTTGGTCCTTCCATGGTTTTTTTTTTCTTGCATTTTGGGAGTTAATCCTTGCCACTGTCACCCTAAGTTTACAAAATTTCGGATTGGCGTTCTAAGATAATATAACATTGCTTTGAAAGCTGCTTTGAGACATTGCTACATTGTAAAAAGTGTTATAATAATATCTGACTTGATTTTATTATACTGGTTACTATTATAACTATTGATCATAGCCAGCTGCTTATTTATTTATTAATATTGCTATATTTATTATGCAAATCCTAAAGTAACGAAACAAATCCTATTATAGACTTGTAATGTTATTCGTTTATTAGGACCGAAATTCCGCTTAATCGGAACAAAGAACATGAGAGCAAATAAGAAAGAGAAGCCAAAAATAGCACTTAGCCACTGCAAAGCGGATCAGCGATTTATGTGAGCATTTTGGGATCCCCCAGGAGAATTTACGCTTTTATCAAAGGTCAGAAAATCCAAAAAGTTGTGTTGACAAGATCAAAACTAGGGACTGTGGTGGTGAAGCAGTTATGCTAGTGGATTGTCGCTTAACCCATAACTGCTTGGATTGTAAGATGTTGAAATTCACTCTGGAAAACAGACTACTACTACTGCTACATCAATGTTTCTACTACATGTATTAAAATGCTAAAAAATACATGTTTAAAATTATTGCAGTTGCTGAAAATTTGTTTTTCTTTGCAACTCTTTTCATTTGAACTAACAGATGGAAAATCAAACGAATGAGATGAATTATTATGCCTAAGGGAGAGGGAAGACAGGGCGAGGGATTATTATAAATTATTAACTGTAGTCAAGGTAAGGTAAATTAATAGTTATAAATTAGAATTTACAGTTGAAAAGAACATTTGCCATGCATCTTGAAGCCAGTCACACACTAGCCTTGGCTTCATGTCTCAGAGTACTACTCAATTCCTCATCATGCAACATTTTGGCAGCACTACTGCTGCTGTTTAAACAAATCCTAGAGGAAACATTTGATGAGTAAATGTATATATTTGTACATGAGCAATTCATTTTCACTGCCAGTGTATGAGAAAGATCGTGGTCACTGCAACTGTGTTATTCTTTCATTGGTCTTCGTTACTTAAAACAAAAGCAGTATTAATTCATAGATTGTGTGATCATTTCAGTAGCACTTTGCTTCCATGAGTTTATTTGGTTTAAGTATTTATTTGCCTTTCCTTTGCTTCACACATGCATGAGACTTTGAGGCTGCAGTTTTACCCAAACCTTGATATGTTTATTTTTATTTATTTTTTTGGGATGACACCTGATGTTTTGCACAACATAGTAGCATTTGCAAATATTACATTATTGTAATCATTTGAATTCCACGGGAATTCAGCCATAGTCCAAGCACATTCTCTGCCCTGCAGCCTCTGAGGATCATGCTTCACTGCCTGTTAGCAGTTACAGGAAGGCATGGCTCTGCTCTGTTGCTTGTTTCCTGTAGATCCACAATGATGATGGTGTGTGGCTCAGGCTGAATGATGAGACTGTAAAGAAGTATGTTCCCAACATGAATGGGTACACTGAAGCCTGGTGCCTCTCTTTTAATCAGCACCTGGGCAGAAGCCTTCTGGTTCCTGTTGATGTAAGTATAGGCCTTCGCTCAGCAGCACGTTTGCTGCTTAGGCTGTATGATAGTGGAACTTGCGCTTCATAACCTTTTTTTTCTAGTGCAGAAGCAAATAATCTGACCTAAAAAAAAATAAAGCATTTAGTGTCGATTGTTTCCAGTTCAGCAAAATATTTTCCGGCATGCTTTAATTGATTGGATTAACAAAGATTTTCAGTCCGATTAATACCCATCTCTGTTTTTTAGATTAAACAGCTTATATCTACAATCTTGTCAGATTTGTCAGTTAGTTGCATAACTGTTATATGTAAAATGGTATAGGCTTTAATAAGTGTTACCATTACCAGTGTTTGAGCCCTGTCAAAGTGTGTTTAGCATATACATGAAAAAGTTATCATACAGTATTAGCCGGTTTTAATGGTATTAATTACGCTATTAGTGATAGCCAGTATTTGCATACTTTTATCCACTCGTACTTTCATGTAATCAGGTCTTTAATTGTACTCATGTGTTTAATGAGTCTTTAATAATGCCTGGACAATGATGATGGACAGTGTCAAGCTGAACGCAAAGTAATTTGAAAGATTCCGTGTAAGAATCTGAAGAAACATGAAAAAATATTGAATTAACACCTACTGATGCAGTGTGAGAGCTTAAAATGTTTTACAGATGATTTTCTTTGGTGCTTCACCCCTGGTGCTTCTCCTGTCAATGCCCAACAGTAGTTGAGCAGCATTCACGTTCTGATACCTGGGCTTCCATAAGCTTAATGTCCTGTTGAAACCTTTCACCATGTTTATTGCTTGTAGTGTCACTAACAATATCAGGAGGGACAAAGTGAAGTTAATAAGAAATAATTTCCTGTGACAAGTTGCACTTCATGGTTTTGTATACTTTTAAGCATAAGCCAGTGTATCAGTATAATCTGGTGCTCTGTAGTCGCCGAAAACAATTCTTAACAGAATCTTTAAAAAAAATTCCAGGCTATTTTGTCTCTCGATTAACAGATCTTTAAACTTCCTGTCACTGACAAACAAAAATGGGTTTCTTAGTCTTGGTATCAGTTACTTTTGGAAACGTCAGTCTCAAATAGCGAAACCATCATCATATTTGTCCATATTTGTTTGGTTGACAAGTGGTTAATATAACACACTTTTTTTTGTCCTGGAAATAATTTCTTACAGGGTGGCTAGTTATTTTTAAATGTAGATGGCTTTTAAGCATGACTATCCACTTTGAAAAAGGAAACAACAGTACATTGTGTATCCGAGCTGCATTCACAGTAAAAGTGCTAATACTGCATGCGTTTTCACAACAGTTCCATGTAATTGCAGGCTCTTTTCCTGTAAACTGCATAGATCCTGAGTTCTGAAAGAAACTTTGGTAGGACCAAGACTCAAAAAGGGACCCATCCACCTTGAGTAGCTTGGATGTTATTTGCAGTGGCGATTGCTCCAAGACTGCAAGGGAAGCTCAGCTTCCCCTAAAATGTCAAAAAATAAGTGATCAAATATATACTGTTGT
>JAVSBV010000121.1:4869063-4887044 GCA_033117975.1 Parotocinclus spilosoma
ACAAAATCCTTAAAAAGAAATAATGATCTTCCAAAAAAGAAAATCATTCTTGTCTGCTTCCTACTTTTGAATTAATTCCGTACCGTGGTTTGATTTTCTTATAATCTGTTGCTCAGAATACCTTAAGCACTAGCCAAGGAGTCAGGGATATCAGCTTTTTGTCTTGGACGACCTTATCTTGTTTCACTCAGGTGAGTTGTAAAAAGAAAGGCTAGATGTGTATGGCTTGGCTTATTTTCCAGTGTGTCTCATTTTTTTTTTGTCCTGTTGAGCTCTTATCAGTTTACACAATTTATGCATATTCTGACAGATGCATGTGTTTTTTTGTTGTTGTTGTTGTTTATTTCTGAGAAGACTCACGATAACAAGATTATACTGTATAATGTATAATAATATTTCTGTGAAGTAATACGGGTGATTGTTGCTGGCATGCAAAAATATATATATATAGAAAAATCCCTTTATGTTGTTATGAGTTGTTATTTTATAATGTCTTGTAATAGAGTGATTCAGAAAAAAATACAACAACATTATTTTGGAGCTGTAGAACAAGCTAATAAGATCTGGTAATTTCTGCCACAGGCCTAAGCAAATATTGCATTGTCCTTGAGTTAACCGTTCCAATTTCACCACTGTAAAATATAATGCCATGATTAAGAGAAGCAACCCATTTGGTTTTTTACAGTATAAAATAATGCTGTTTATTTATTAATATTATTTTATACTGTTGTAATAAAAAACAGTTTGATCCCATCATAATGGTGCACTTTCTCATAATAGCAATGTTTTTTTCCTTGCAGTTGTGACATGCTATACTTTTTGAATAACAAGTTATTGTTTCTTTCAATAACATTCTGCACTTTCTCATAACAAGATATAATAATACAAAATGTTTATCTCTTAATAATACCACACTTACTTATGATACAAGGGGCAGCACAATAGCATGGCTGGCTCAGAGATCCCCTGTTCTGTCCCGATCCTGGACTTCTGCCGGGAGGAGTTTGCATGTCCTCCCCATGTCCAGTTGGGTTTACTCTGAATGTTCAGAATGCACAGAATACATTTTATACAGTAATATTAATGCCAAAATGTCATACGTAATGTCAGCCCAACACTTAAAAGTGAGACGTTTGATTGTTTATTTGGTTTATTTAATCAGCATCATTGGCCAGTTTAGCAACAAATAAGGTAAACAACATAAGCAACACACAACTTTATCTCAAGACTAGTCCTATATAAACACTGAAGTCAATGCCAATTTATTGTAATTAGTTAACCTAATACGCATGTCTTTGGACTGTGGAAGGAAGACAAGGAACTAAGACACAAAGTATCCAGGTTGCTTCACCCTGGCATTAAACTTTGCTGTGAGGTGGCAGTGCCGCCCACCGAGCCACCGTGTCACCCAAAAAAGAGGCCGAGATGCTACTAGTTCTCACGTACTGCTTTTGTGTCTTGTTCAATATGGAACTCCGCTGTTTAGGGTGCATCCAAGGTCATGGCAACCACATTTTTTGCAACGTATCTCCTAAAAATAACATCTCATAATAACAATGTGCTGAAGGGATTTATTTTGGGATTCTATGTCACTGAAATGATTGACAATTATTTGAATATCTTTCTGATTGATTCCAGATGATTTAGTAAACATTTGCATGATCTAAATATTATAACCCTTAAAGGTCTGGAATTATTTTGTCCGTATTAGCTTTTGGTTTTTTAATTATATGTACTTCAAAATGGAATTCTTGTAAGCAATGTATAACATAAAATTAGATTTGGGGATAAAGTATTTTATAAAGTTCGTTCAGTGCTTACAAATGTATGCAAGTTTCTTTTATTTGTTAAATTTTTTTTTTTTTTTTTTTTTTTAAAGTATCATCATACTGAAAAAGTATGATGATGCTTTGAGTCGTCTAATTTATATAAAATATGAAATATGAAGCCACTTGATTGCATGCATAATCACAGACCTCTAAGGGTTAACTAGAGAATTGTTTTTATGTTCTTATTTCTAAAGCGCTATCCAGCATGCCAGCTTCATCGTCACCCCCACTGTAATATAACAAGTGTAAGTGTGTAATAAACTTGGATTTCCTGTTCTTTTAACATGTTTAGACAATACATTGCGTTTCTCAGTGTTTTGCATCTTCATGATGTATTGACTCTGTGCTGAGATAAAACTGCATTGCAAGGAATGAGTTTTTAAGTATTTAAAGTTGGTAAATAATGGTCTGTACCTAATTTTCTTGTGCTTCTGAGATTGACCTGTCATCTTTGGTTTTGCAGGAGGCCAGGCCCCAGTCAGATGAGTGTGTAAGGGTGACCAATGGCCACCCCTCAGAAGAAGCCCCCATGCACCGTGTGGACAGGGCTGGCCTGGGTGGTGGACCAGGTTTTTATAAGGTAGTGAAGACGGGGCCTTCGGGTCACAACATCAGAAGCTGCCCAAACCTTAGAGGTATCCCCATTGGGATGTTAGTTCTGGGGAACAAAGTCAAGGCGGTAGGCGAGGTATGAATTCCCACCCGTGTCCTTTTGGCTGCTAGTAAATCACTGCGTTGTCAGATCTCTTGCTTTATTTTCAGTGCTAGACACTGCACTAGCAGTTTCCCTTTCTCCTCTGTATCCATTTAAATAGCGTGTCACTTTCCTTCAACTATCTGTCGTGGATGTATGATCATTCCTTACATATTGACCTTCTCATGCAAATACTTAAAAATAAAATATGCATGGCTTCAGCTTTTGCTCCTGCTCTGACTCAACACTCCTACTATATTCCAGAATGCGTAGTTACTAATATGGAATCTAATATCAGCTATATTTATTGCCTTGAGCAGCAAAGTGGTGTTTTTGTGGTGGTATGCTTACAAAACCTAAAAGGCTGAAGTCATCCTTGGGCACAGGTGTATACTTTCTATGATCAGGCATGGAGGTTGCTAAATGTGCCTCTTCCTGCTCAGTCTGTCTAGAGGATGTGGTGTGTCATGCTGTCCCTGAGTCCCTTTTTAAATACACTGACTATTGTGGCGCTAATCAGAATCAGCATCAGAACCGTGTTTGCGCTGTGATTTAATCTCTGTTTGAAGTAAATGGTCTGATACTAACTGAATGGCAACGTCAGGTATTAACATGTTAGCTTAATGTTTTCAGTTTCGTCAATTTTCTTCTGTGAGAAAAAGGCATTTCTACCGCTTTAATAGTCCTTAAAGGGCAGTGGTGAAGACTTGTGTGTGAGGAGATAAATACTGTCTGTCTGTCAGGTGATAAACTCAGAAGGCACATGGGTGCAGCTGGATAAGAACAGCGTGGTTGAGTTCTGTGAAAGTGACGAGGGAGAGGCCTGGTCATTAGCCAGAGACAAAGGAGGAAACCAGCATTTGCTCCATGAAGAAGGTGATGCCACACCCACAAACACACACTGTTCATTAATGAGGTTTCAGCCATGCATACCAAAGGTGGTGGAATCCGAAACATGCATGCTTGGTCACACACTGTATGGTTGCAGAATATTTCTGACCTGAAAAGCTGGTAAAAAAGTATTTAATTAGTCAGCTGGGCTGCAGTTTGGTAGCCCACGACCGCAGTGACCTAGATTCGAGTACTGGCGGTGTCTTCATGCTGTGTTGGACATCACAAAAGCACATAATCAGCCATGATCAAAGGAGGGGAAAATCCCGCACTGCTGTTACAGCAAGCCATGTGATGGACTGCACTGGTGTCTCATTCAAGGCACAATTCTATTCCCTGTGTTTTCCATGATAGCCTCTGAGAACCTGTCCTGGACCATAACCAGGAGAAAGCCGAAACCCTCAAGTAATTATCTTGGTTGGTCTGCTGTATTTGTTTCTAACAGGGCAAGCTGTTTTGGAGCATGGAGCACAGACTCCTCCCCCAAGCCCTTTCTCAGTGCAGGCCTTCAGCAGGACTATGGGCAGCAGTGGAGCACAAGGCTTTGATTATGGTATCTCCAACAACAAAGGTGAGCACAGACAGAAGCTCTGAAGGACCAGAAAACCTGGTCCAATAGGTTTCACCCTCCTCTGCCTCCTGTCTAGAAAACTTGGCATTACTTAAATCCTCTGTATGTTGTTTTGTGATCATATGCTGTCTACATTGTCTCATCATAATCTTGAATGTAAGGAGTTTCACACACACTTGTTATAAATATGCATAGTGAAATTCACCCTTTCACATTTTGTATACATTTATTTATCCACCAGCTCAGGATTTGCAATCCGTATAAATTTCTGCACCTTTCATCTTTTCATCTCTTCTCGCATTCCTATTCCAAATTCCATCCAATTAGCAAATCTTATCGTTTATGCTAAATATTGATTTTTAATCTTAGGAGTGCTATTTAAATATTGTCCATCTGAGAACATACTATACTGGTGGCCCCTTTGGTTTTGTGGCCTGATATATTGCAGATTAAACTGTTGAGCCTGATGTATTAGTTGACTACAAAAGATGCTGCAGCAGGACTGTGGTGGTTAAGGTACTGGACTATGAACCAGAAGGTCCATGGTTCAAATCCCACCTCTGCCACAGTTTGGTCCCTGAGCAAGGCCCTTAAACCACAATTGCTTGGATTGTAAGACTGTATTAATTGTAAGTCTGCTCAATACTGTAAATGTAAATGATACAAAACACACATCTACACACACCTCAACAACTGCTTGAATACGATAGATATAGAAATGCTGAAATATTGTGAAATAATGCTGGGATAACATTTCATATTTTGCCCAAACTTGTGGTGCTCATGCTAGCTTGAATTTACACTGTCATTGCAGAAAAAGGGGGAACATAAGAAAGAATACATTCTGAAATATACTTAGTCATACAGTGGTTCAGCTTTATTCATGCTGATTATATTATATATGGTATTATCTGTAATTAAAACTTTGTTTTAAATCAGAGAAAACTGTAAAATAGAAGGATGTTTACTAGTGGTCTCAGACTTTGACCCCTCAAAGCTGCTCCATCTGACCGTCTGTTGTTAAACAGTGCAATATTCGACTCAGTTACTGTATTTTGGGGGGTAGGGGTTAATAGGTTTTTTTATTGATGGGAAAATCAGTTGTCTGAGACATTCCTTTCTGCGTTTTGCATGCTCATGTGTTTTTGTTATGCCTAACATTAGTCCCATTTAAAGCCTGTGTGCATGGGCGATACATTGTGTGCTGCACTCGTTTCTTATCAAGTTATGCCCCACTTTCTATCTCAGTGGGGGACTTGTGTTAAAGCCTGGTTTCTACCATGCTTTATTCATTCACTGCTGCTGAGCGATGTTGCCATAGACCCATGTTGAGCCACATGGGGATTACTGTGCCCTTCATCGCAACCTAAAGCTCGTCCACACAGTTCATGGTGAGAAATGTGTGATAGAGCCAAAGTGGCCAAGCAAACTAGGCTATTCAGTAGTGTTAACCCAATTGACTCAGGCGTGTCATTTTTAATGTCTGCATTATGTAGGAATAAAGTCACCTAAAACCATGAATTGTGCTTAACATGGAAGTGATGAAAGAAAAGCTAAGGCAATGTTGCCAAAGCCAGCACTGTTACCATGGCCTTGTACACTTACACCATAGATGAGGTGTGTGTGCTTTAACACCTCGACTTACTAACCCATTGACACCTCCTCTGTTCTGCCAGTGAGTGTGCCTGTGTGGAGAATTGATGAGACTTATATTTTAAAGTGGTTCCTATCGTCAAATCTCTAGTCTTCCCATTGTCTTCCACGTTACAGGTGACCGACTGGGTGCCATATTGAATTCCATTCAGTCTGGGCCTTTCCTCCCAGCTCCCTCCATATTTGAGCAAGCTGCCAAACCTCCCTCTTCCCTTGTCCACTGCCCTTTTGTGTTTGGACAATCCCTTTCCCAGCAGCCTCAGCCACAACCACAGCTTCTGAGTAAGTCTGGCCATCTGTTTGACAGTGGTGCTTGCTTTCACCGATGCAAAGCCCTTCATGTTTGAGTTTTGCTATTTACTATTTCAGTTTCGCATTGTTTTTGTGTTCGCATTAGGCTTTGGTCCCTTGCTTTTCATGCCTCTTTTCCATACCTTACTGTGCATTACGATATGTGATGCCTGTTTTTTTTTAAGTAGTATAGCCATTCTGCAAGTATACAGCTCTTCTGCAAGCATAGTCCAGCTGTCTTGCATTTCAGTTGCTAATTTTGTTGCGTTTCTCATTTCTACACTTATTATTATCTGTACTTGTTTCCCATTGTCTGATTTTTACTTCTAACATTATTTAAAATATTTTTTTGTTAAAACTGCTGAGTCCCTGTTTAAGGTACTTTCAACTCAGCTCAAATATTAAAACTTGGGGTTAGTACAGCATTGAATTGAATGTTTTTGTTTAAATTCTCATTTATTTGGTATTTCAGTGTGTCTGCACTCAACTGGGTGATTATAGGTACATCCACAGCCTACAGATACAATTCCAGTCATTGCATTAGTTACTGCTTTTGCCCACTTTTTCTGTCCAGAGTCCCTTTTCTTCCTCTACCTGTCTACACGTTTCTATCTCTATTCTCTTGTTTTCGCGAATATTTTTTTGTTATCCTTTTGTTTCTTTTTCTTGCTCTGTCATTTTCACTCTCTTCATTTTTGTTCCCATCTCCGAGCCTTGCTTACTCTCCTTGCAACTGTTTTTCGCTGTAGATGCTTCATCACGCAGCCTTGCTTCAAGTGAGCGGGTGCACAAAAGCAGTGCGCTTGGGACTGGCACTGCTCTATCATCTCTTGCTCTCAGACAAAAGGGTGGGTAATGCATGCCTCCATTTAGGAGCAACCAGCAGACTCACAACCAAGACTGGCTTAGTTTCAGTCACTGCTCCATGATCTATACATGATCTAGTTTTTCCTGGATTAAAGTGATGCAATAGTAAACCTCAGCCTGGATACTAGAGAGGAATGGTCTTTCTTGGAGTTACCAAGGTAATAAGGTGTAGGAGTGAATTGGGAGTCTAAGGTATCAGAGGGTTTTTGACATTATTCATTTGTCATAATTTTTTTTCATTTGTTTTCTCTTCTTATTTTACTTTTTGTCTTATTTATTTATCAGGCATCATATTTACTTTCTTCTCCTATACAGTTTCATAGTTTCAGTTTCAAAAGCATGTGCATAGTAAAATACTATCATGCAGTTAGTAATCTTTCACATTATGTACTCATTGCTTGTTGTATGGTGTTTAGGTGACAGAGGAAATGCCAAAGCTGCGTCCACATCCCCAGCTAACAAACCTCATCACGAAGGCCGTTCATCCAAAGTTGACAGCCGTTCCAACCGCACTGCTGACCAGGGCAAAATAAAGACCATAGACACCTTGTCAGCCAGCGAGGCTCTCATTCTCAAATCTGACACAGGCAAGCTGCGTTCTGACTCCCACAGTCGCTCTCATTCACCCAACCACAACACCCTTCAGGCCCTGAAGGCTAATGGGAAGACGACAAGCTTAAGGGCGGAGTCTCCCAACCCGAGCTCGCGTTCTTCCTCGCCCAAACAAAAGGCTCACAGCTCGGGCCGGTCGAGCCCATCTAGCACAGGTTCACCGCGTTCCTCCTCTCCTCATGATAAGAACCAGCCGCTGAAAGCCTGTCCCACCTCAAAGATCCATCTAGACCCTCCTCGTGAAAGATCCAAATCTGACTCCTACACCTTGGACCCAGAAGTTCTGAGAAAGAAGAAACTAGCATTGACCGAGCCAATAAGAGGCCGGTCTACTTCTCCCAAGCCAAAGCTCCCACCCAAGGAGGGTAAAGGAGAAAGCTCTAACGCAGAAAATAGTGCTCCTTCTCCCCATGTGGTCCAGGAGAACCTCCACAGCGAAGTGGTAGAAGTATGCACTTCCAGTGCCCTCTTGTCAAATGATGAAGGCAATGATGAAAATGTAGAACTGCCTAATGCTGAAGAGGGCTCCTCCAAAGTACATTTTAGCATTGGAAAGGCACCAGTCAAGGAGGAATCGGAACCCCGTTCTTCACCGAAAGTCAGTCGCAAGACCTCTAGCAGGCATGTGCGCCCCAAAAAGGACAAATCCGGACCACTGTTCAAGGGTGAAACTGTGCGCCACGCTGAGCCTGCCAAGCAGGCCATGTCTCCCTCGGTGGCTGAATGTGCCCGTGCAGTTTTTGCAGCCTTCTTGTGGCATGAAGGCATTGTGCATGACGCCATGGCCTGTTCTTCCTTCCTGAAGTTCAACCCTGAACTTACCAAAGAACATGCACCCATTCGCAACTCGCTTAGCTGCCAGCAGAGTCTGGATGAGAAGGAAAGTAAGCAGAAGAACCGTCACTCGTTAGAGATCTCCTCCGCTCTCAACATGTTTAACATCTCACCACATGGCCCTGACATCTCCAAGATGGGCAGCATCAACAAAAACAAGGTTCTTTCCATGCTTAAAGAGCCGCCCTTGCCTGAGAAGTGTGAGGATGGCAAAGGTGACTCTGTCTGTTATGAAGTGACCAGCCATTCCACCCTGAGGTCGAAGTCTGTCCTGCCCCTCACTCTCCAACATCTTGTGGCCTTTTGGGAAGATATCTCTATGGCAACTATTAAAGCTGCTACACAGAATATGATCTTCCCCAGCCCTGGCTCCAGTGCCATTTTAAAAAAGAAGGAGAATGAGAAAGACAACAAGAAGGCCAAGAAGGAGAAGAAGAAAAAGGAAAAAGCAGAGGTTCGCCCCAGAGGTAACCTCTTTGGCGAGATGGCACAACTAGCCATGGGAGGCCCAGAGAAGGACACTATCTGCGAGCTGTGCGGAGAATCTCACCCATACCCTGTTACTTATCACATGAGGCAGGCCCACCCAGGTTAGAATACATTAATTCTTCTGCTGTGCTTATTTGGTGCTTATGTGCTTATTAAGTGATCGAGATGATGGTTATGAATGGTTTCTCTTGCAATTTTTCAGGCTGTGGCCGTTATGCTGGAGGTCAGGGCTATAATAGCATTGGCCATTTCTGTGGTGGATGGGCAGGTAATTGTGGAGATGGAGGCATAGGGGGAAGCACGTGGTATCTGGTTTGTGACCGCTGTAGAGAGAAGTACCTAAGGGAGAAGCAAACTGCAGCCAGAGAAAAGGTACCACTTAGATTTACTAAGGATGGGTATAGTTTAAAAAAAAATCTTTATACCAAGCTCATACACTGAATTTGACACCAATACAAAAACACAGACACACATGAACAGCACAGTGCTTTTACTAACACTAATTCAGAATTTAGTTCATGTCTGTAACAGAGCTTTAATTGCGGTTCTGCTGCTCGCATGTTTGTTAAGCCTTTTTGGTATTTGGTAAAACTAAGACACTTTGGGTCAGTGCCCTGCCCTATTTCTCATTGCTTCAAATCCATTTATTCGGTACTATTTTTCTGTTTAGGTAAAGCAGTCCAGGAAGAAACCTCTACAGGTGAAAACTCCAAGGGCTCTTCCCACTGTCGAGGCTCACCAGGTTATTCGTGCCAATGCCCTGTTCCTGTTATCTCTGAGCAGTGCAGCTGAGCCCAACCTACTGTGCCATCACCCACCCAAACCTTTCCATGCGCACCTGCCCAGCCTCAAGGAGGGTGTTTCTGATGAGATACCTAATAAAATTGGCTGTCTCTATCTACAGACCCTGGCTCGGTACATGCCATAACTTATATCTGTTATTTCTGTCCCACCCACTGAAAGTCATTTTGGAATTTGTCATCACAGTGGCCATAATAAGATAATGCTTCATAGGAAATATGGCTGTTTACTTATTAGTGCGTTGTTTGTATTCTCTGTTGTAGTCAACACACAGAGCATTTTGGGTCCTACCAGGATGAAAACCTGTTCCAGGATGAGATGCGATACCTGAGGTCCACATCAGTCCCAGCTCCTTATATCTCGGTCACACCAGATGCTTGTCCTAATGTCTTTGAAGAACCGGAGACAAATATGAAGTCCATGCCACCTAGGTAACAGCTTCATTTTTTATTTATTTTTTTAAATGATGGCTTGGTCTGATAATAGTGGAGTAGTTGAGACAAGGATAAGCCAAGTTGTCACCCCATTTTCTTTTATAGTCTGGAGACGAGTCCCATCACAGACAGTGACACGGCTAAACGGACCGTATTCCAGCGCTCCTACTCGGTGGTTGCTTCAGAGTATGATAAACAGCACTCAGCCTCTCCAGCACGTGTCAAGGCAGTGCCCAGACGAAGAGTGCACAGTGGGGATGCAGGTCATTTTAATCAGTTTTTATATCATTTTACCACTTAGTTAATAAAGAACATTCCTAAAACAATACTAGTAGTATTCAATTATGACAATTAATATACAGTAATATGAGTGTTTTGATCTCCTAACAACCATGTGTTGTTGCTTGTGTTATATGTATTAAAACCCAGCTTTTAGTGGTGTCAATACAGACCTCAGGGAACTAAGAATTTGGTCCAGAGCATGATCATATGTTATAGAGAGTTTGTGGCTGCTAGTGGGTAAGGGGATTCAAATACATTCTAGAAAAATAACAAACTATTGATATACATATATATATATTTAATCCCCCTACCCACCCACTATTCAAACCATTTAACATATAACAAGCTGATGAAAAAACCTGGGAAATGAAATTTTACACCGCGTGAATCAGTGTAACATGACTGACATAGATTGTTTTAAAATTCTGTTTTGTTTGTACACAGATCTACCTTCGTAAATAAGTATGGTACACATTTGCTTTATACAATAATTAATTATATGATCAAACTGTGGCATAGCAGAAAACATTTTACTATTACGAGGGTCAGGAGAATATGTATTAGCAGCCAGAGACTACTGCTTGCATTCAGGCTCTAGACGGGTCTCTACTAAGAAACGAACACTACTGGCCAATATTTTTTCATTCTTGTAATTTTTGCTGTTGCTAGTTAATGCTGAATCTACATCTAACCCTGGCCTTAACCTCAGTAACAGGAAGTGAAGTTTTGATTATTCTTGTTTCTCAAATTGGAGGTTCAGTTTACATCATAAACGTGCCACATCAAAAAAATGCGTGACAATTCACATCTATCCTTGTGGGGACCTTTTTGTGGGGACCCCTTTTATACACACTGCGTTCAAGGTCTGTTTAGGTTACTTCTTGCTAAATTGTTTATTTGTTAACAACACAAACATAGGATGTATAAATGATCCTGACATCACCAAGTAAGTACAAAGTATGTAAGAGCTTTTAAGATGCAAGGTTTAGCTTTTCCAATAGGAAATATTGGATATAGGGTTCCTGTTATAGGAATATTTGTTATCAAGAGCAATTTTCAGAAATGTTTTACATTCAGATAGCAGGGTTTGACTGTGCTTTATAGTGGGAATTCAAAAACGTCTTTTTGCTTTGTGATCACCACTTGTGAACATTCTGATCTATTGCTTATGAAATGTAAATCGTTTTATAACACAAAGTTGTTGTTTGTCTGTTTTGATTATTCACAATTTTTGTAGAAGTGGGTTCTTCCCTCCTGCGACACCCTTCTCCCGAGCTATCTCGTCTGATTTCTGCCCACGGCTCCCTAAGTAAGGGAGAGAGAAATTTCCAGTGGCCTGTTCTTGCTTTTGTTATTCAGCACCACGATTTGGAGGGCTTGGAGGTAGCCATGAAACATGCTCTACGCAAATCGGCGTGCAGAGTGTTTGCTATGGAGGTTGGTCATAACTCCTCAGACACTGTTATCTTGTGGTTTCTGGCATTCTCTCTAGAAAATAATCTTATTCAAGTCTCATCAATTCTACACAATATACAAGTATGAAAACTCTAAAAATTCATTTCTGTCTCCTCATCAGGCGTTTAACTGGCTTCTGTGTAACGTGATTCAGACCACATCGCTCCATGATATCCTCTGGCACTTTGTAGCTTCTCTTACTCCGTCTCCCTGTGAGCCAGAGGAGGAAGAGGAGGACGAAAACAAAGCAAACAAAGATATTCTAGACCAGGTGATGCTGGACTGCGCAGTTATCCAAGGGTTCCATGTTCCTTTGTTAGGTTCATAGTAACCTTTTGCTGAATTTTTACTGTTTTCTGATCATTTAATTTAGGAAAAGGATTTAGGTGTGTGTGAGCATCCACTCTCCGATATCGTTATCGCTGGAGAGGCAGCCCACCCGCTCCCTCACACCTTCCACCGACTTCTCCAGACTATCTCTGACCTGATGATGTCACTCCCAAGTGGTAGTTCCCTCCAACAAATGGCCCTCAGGTAACTGATTGAGTGCAAAATCGGTACATACCTGTAATGAGAAACCTGAATTGTGCCTGAAATTGCAATCTTTCGAAAAGGTGCTGGAGCCTTAAATTCAAACAGTCAGACCACCAGTTTCTGCACCAGAGTAATGTTTTCCATCACATCAACAACATCCTTTCCAAGTCGGATGACGGTGACAGTGAAGAAAGCTTTAACATCAGTGTGCAGTCAGGATATGAAGCCATCAGTCAGGTTGTAACAGTTTTCTTAATTGCGCATTGATAGTGATAGTATTTTTAATTGTATCAGATAAAAAAAAATTGACAGAAACAAATCCGTTTATATGTAAAACCGTTGAGGTTTTATTGTGCAAATGAAATTCATAAGCAAGTCTGAATAATTATAATATATGTAGTTAAATATTTGTTTGAATTCAGGAGCTCTGTGTGGTAACCTGTTTGAAGGACTTGACCAGCATGATGGACATAAAGACATCCAGTCGACCTGCTATGATTGGCAGCCTTACAGATGGCTCTACTGAAACATTTTGGGAGTCAGGGGATGAGGACAAGAATAAAACCAAGAGCATCACCATCAGCTGCGTTAAAGGCATCAACGCCTCGTACGTCTCTGTACATGTGGACAACTCCCGCGACATTGGAGTAAGTTTTGTATTGGAGCTCTTTATAGCAGTTTCACGTTATAAAGATAATAATGAATTAGTAATAATACATACAGGTATGTGCTGCTTAACGGCTTTAGAACTTTTTACTTGAAAAAGAACGTTGACTGAAATGGCCATTGACTAGACGTTATCATAGTTATATAGTGTCTTTGTTACTCTAAAGTTAATGTATTTTGACAAGACAACTGTGTCAGAGATGCCACTGAAAACACCAGTGGAACACTTCCTTTTACACAACTGTAATTTTATGGAAATTCATGATAATTATGGTAAAGATATTAAAGATATCTTCCCTAACTGATCCCAAAGTGAATCACGGTGTCTCTGAAGGGTATTTTGCCTCTAGATGCACCTTCCACTTCCTACAGTTGACACCATTTGTATCAGTTGCAGTACACTGATGAAGACTCACTCGGTGCAGAATAGTGGGTTAGGTGTTTGGATAGTGGGGAGGGAGATTAAAATACCTCAGCATTGTAGCCAGAATTCTGATGGCTGGCATACAGATACAGGGTTTTTTTTTTTGTAATAATATTGTTTATTTATGTACCAACCATGTTTGACAAATTTTCTGATTTATTAGAACAAAGTTACATCCATGACATTCCTCTGTGGGAAGGTGGTTGAAGACCTCTGCAGAATAAAACAGGTGGGGCACTTCAGTACAGATCCACACAATAGAAAAAACATTTTTGTGTGCAGTACAGATAGTGAAGTCAATCGAGTCAGTTACTGATGCCAGAATTAAGTGCAGGTCAGTTATTTTATGCTTTCTGTGTCAGATTGATCTGGACTCAAGACACATAGGCTGGGTGACCAGTGAGCTGCCTGGAGGGGACCACCATGTGATTAAGATTGAGATGAAGGGTCCTGAAAATACCCTGAGGGTGAGGCAGGTTAAAGTTCTTGGCTGGAAGGACGGTGAGAGTATCAAGATTGCAGGGCAGATTTCAGCCAGCGTGGCCCAACAGAAGAATTGTGAAGCAGAGACTCTCCGTGTTTTCCGCCTCATCACTTCACAGGTCAGTCAGTTATGCTGTGTGGCTTAATTAAACCTGTTAAATGAATACTCCAATGCATTAATATACGATGCATATATTATGTCATTTGTGTAGGTGTTTGGGAAGCTGATTTGTGGTGATGCAGAACCTACTCCTGAGCAGGAGGAGAAGAACCTGCTGTCATCTCCAGAGGGTGAAGATAAGGTTAGGATCAGAATATAAGCATAAGCATAAAAACTATAGAAATATGTAAATGCTTATGTTATCCCTTTTTAAACAAATTTTTTCTCCACCAATGTCACTAGGCACCGTCTGACGCTGATTTAAAGGAACACATGGTTGGCATTATATTTAGCAGGAGCAAGCTTACTAATTTGCAGAAACAGGTATATTATTAATATGTTAATCACATTTCCGAGAGCCATTTCATGAACAGAAAATATAAATATAAAAGCTCTTTCCCTTTTGTTCTTAGGTATGTGCTCACATCGTGCAGGCCATACGCATGGAGGCTACCAGGGTTCGCGAGGAGTGGGAGCATGCCATCTCTAGTAAGGAGAATGCAAACTCCCAACCAAGTGATGATGACGCCTCCTCTGATGCGTACTGCTTTGAATTGCTGTCCATGGTATTAGCTCTGAGTGGCTCCAATGTGGGCAGACAATACCTGGCTCAACAACTCACCCTGCTACAAGATCTATTTTCCCTGCTCCATACAGCTTCACCACGTGTTCAGAGACAGGTCAGTCTGTTATTCTGTAGCTTCCCGTTTGTAGTATTGTAGTTTGGGTTTTGATGGAACCAAAATCAAACATAACAAATTCCTGCTCATTTTTCGAATGACAAAATATGAATGCATTTGCAATAGATATTTGAAAAGGACACCAATTGATTGACTATTGTCGTTGGAGCTTGTGAGTTTATTCACACAGAACTAACATTTTTTACTGTTCATCTGCTTGTGCTCAAACTGCACCGACTATAGTATAGATAGAAAATGAAACTGAGAGGAAAGTTGTGACAAAGATTTTGATGAAGATCAGTAAAAAGGAATAATATGGAGTCGACGGCGTGTTATATATGGTTTAGTTAAAAGTACAAATCTAGCGATGACCTAAGACTTTTGCACAGTACTGTAATGATTCTGAAGGTCTTAAAAAAAACTCTTGAGTCCCAATTGAGATACAGGCAACTATGAGCAAGGAAGCAAGAAGGGCCCAAAACATTTAAAACATTTACTAAACTTTTCTAAAGGTTTACTTATTAAAGACCTTAAGGTCCCCTCACATTAAAGCTTTTCTGTGAGCTTGCTCCTCTGCCTTTATTCCACTGTCCTTTATTTTTGCTTGTGTTTTGACTATCCTCTGACAGACCCTGTCTCTTTAAATATGCTGTTTAAATGTCAGTGAAGCACTTTCAGAGTGCATCAAGGTCAAGCTGTTATTCATCATGTTCAGTATGTTCATTGTCTGTTGTCTGATTTTGTCTTCACTCTTTAGCCCAGCATGGTATTAACTTTTTCACTTTTGCCTTTTGCCCAAAAACTTTCTGTGGCTGTGTCAGTGCATCCCATTGACATTTTTTAAGTTGGAATTTAATGGAGGTCAGATATAGACAATTCCAGAGCTTAATGAAATCTGTGGCTCTCCCAGCCTCTCAGTGCTTACAGTCATATGTTGTGGACTCTATTATACAGCTTACTGTGGATCTGCAAATAACTATTCTCTACACAGGTGACCTCACTGCTCCGGCGTGTCCTTCCTGAAGTCACTCCTGTCCGACTGGCCAGCATCATTGGAGTGAAGGCCTTGCCTCCAGCAGATATAAGTGACATCATTCACTCAACCGAAAAAGGTGACTGGAACAAGCTGGGTATCCTGGACATGTTCCTGGGCTGCATTGCCAAAGCCCTCACTGTACAGCTAAAGGCCAAGGGCACCACCATTGCTGGTATTGCTGGCATGGCAGCAGGCAAAGGTGTTACAACAGTCACATTGCCCATGATTTTCAACTCGAGGTGAGAATGTATTCATAACAATAATTTGAAAATAAGTCTAAAAGACCAGGAAGAATGAACACATTTGCAGTAATAAACCCTTGGGTGTTTCTCCTGTTTGGTTTGTGAGCAGTTACATTCGGCGAGGTGAGAGTCACTGGTGGATGAAGGGCTCAACTCCACCTCAGATTGCTGAGATCATCATAAAGCTGGTTAAAGACATGGCTGCTGTAAGAAATCAATCTCGGAATGATCTGCACACATTTCTCATCTTAATCTCCAATTTTGTGGCAACAAAATAGGCCTTATCAATCATTTCTTTTATTAGGGCCATCTCTCAGACGCCTGGTCCAGGGTGACTAAGAACGCAATTGCTGAGACCATTATTGCGCTTACGAAGATGGAGGAAGAGCATCGTTCGCCAGTGCGCTGCATTGCTACCACACGAGTATGACTCATCTTCATTATTTACTGCCTTTTGTTCTGAATGAGCCTAGTCTCACCCTTTCCCAAAAACTCATTGGACAATTAGGTTTCGGGTAAAAGGAGCTTATTGCTTAGTTTTGGAAAATTTGAATCCTTTATTGCACCAAATATAGAACTGTATAAAAATATTTATTTACTAAGTCTGTGCAATATATGGGTCATCTTGAAATCTTAATATATGCATATACAGTGTTAGGCATTTCCTTAAAGGCAACATGCATGTAAAACTCTTATTTTAGTGCTTTTGCACAAGCATTTGGGAATCTGGAGTGTATGGAGTGACATCTGAAGACTCACTTCTTTAAATCATACCTAGAATTATTTTTCTTCTGCATTTTCTTGTACTCCCAGTCATTTTATGGTCTTAGTATTATTGCTACACTTACTGAGGACGGCGTTTTAATCTCTGGTTAGCCTTAATCTCTAGTCTACCTGGCACTGAGTACTAATTATTTGACTGTTTGCACCTGGAACTGCTTGCACATTCTGTAAGTCAATTTGGATAAGAGCGTTTGCCAATTGAACATGTAAATGTTAATGCTTTTCTTTCTGTACAGCTCTGGCTTGCTCTTGCCTCTCTTTGTGTACTGGACCAGGACCATGTGGACCGGCTCTCCTCAGGTCGCTGGATGGGCAAAGATGGTCAGCAGAAACAGATGGTAAAGCCCAATGTATTTTAATAACCTTTTATTTGCAAGAAAGACCTCTAATTACACAATCTTGTCACTGTTTGTAGTATAACCTCTCTTTTCCCCACACTTGATTACAGCCTATGTGTGATAACCATGATGATGGTGAGACAGCAGCCATCATCCTGTGCAATGTGTGTGGGAATCTGTGCACAGATTGCGACCGCTTCCTCCATCTGCACCGTCGTACACGCTCCCACCAGAGACAGGTACAATCCTGTTCATGCTTTCTGCCATAAGGTGAAACAGGGGATAATGTCAGTAGGTTTTAATTTGATAGAAGAGTTTCATTTTTAAAAACTGTATCTTGCTGTAATTATTGTTTGTATTAATTATTTATTTATTTACTTGATGAAAAAAGCTAATAAGAAAGTTAATATGTAGTATACATTTTTATTAGGGCTGTCAAATGTTTAAAAAATGTAATTACTTTAAGCACAATTAATTTCATTTGTTATCTTCTTCCTGGCCCCACACAGCCATATGAGGGAACATTAAACATAAAGGAATTGATTAATTACCTGTTAATAATTTAGCAACCTTGCTTTCATGTCTCTTCCTGTTTGCTGCATCACAGCATTTTATTGAGACTTCTGATGGTGGGTTGCTGATACATTGCCATTACCAAAATGATACATATTTAATGCTAAATATTCATTATTTTTATTTATATGTATAAATAAATGTATATCTATAAATAAATATATAAATAAATTAAATAGATTTTTAGTCATTTTTTAGAGAGATCACTGACCATGAGTGTATCACAAGTCAGTTTGTGAAATGTCTTCACTTCACTTTTTCTAGATAAAGGAAAAATCCCTTAATTTTGTGTGTGTGTGTGTGTGTGTGTGTGTGTGTGTGTGTGTGTGTGTGTGTGTGTGTGTGTGTGTGTGTGTGTG
>JAVSBV010000121.1:4908253-4920377 GCA_033117975.1 Parotocinclus spilosoma
CTTCTCACAAAAATTTGGGGATATTTAATCACATTTTGTGACCCGTATAAAATGTTTTATCAGATAAAATTAATTTAATTTGCTAACAAACTTTCATTCCTGCATTTAAAAAAGGTGAGATGATTTGATTTTAAACAGATGATGAGTCTTCGAGGGGTAAAAAGGTTTAGAGGATCTCCAGTGGTCAAAAAATGTTGGAGAAAATTATGTTTAAAAGAAAGGCTGGAAGGGATCTCCGTACTTCAATCTTAACTTTTTCTGATTTGACTTATTTTGTCCTATCTTGTTGATACATTCAGAACATTAAATAAATTAACAAGGAACTACTGTTGCTTTAAAATCTCAACGTTCTTTTTCGCATTAATGCTAAAGAATGCATGGAGAACACTGACACAGAATCTTGTCTAAAAAGTTCTCCTAAATTTCATTCATCCACATAGCCACATATGGATATAAAATGAGGTTTAATGATCATTCCATAACCTATTTTAAGAGTTGGGCCAGCTTCATTGTGTGAGCTGAAAAACCACATTAAGTGGATTCTGGTACTATAATTGAGGATGGAAAACTGTTAATACTAATAAAAGGGAATGGCTCATTTTAGAACATAATGCCAGTGTGCTATGCTAAATAGATTTTGGCCTGATTGTCAAAGGGGAAGATTGCATTCTCAGATCAGCTATTTTTCATACAGTGACACTTTTGGATGAAACTGCTCTCATTCTCATATGTAGACAATGCACACTGTCATCAAATCAAGATGGTTTTAATTAAATCGAAAGGCCTTAATTTAAACACTGAGTACCTTGTGTGAAGGGCTCATGATTTAGACCATCTCGGAATGTAGAGTTGAATATTTGGAATGTCATCACTATCGTCACAAATCTGGCATATCACATTGATATAGTTCTGTTGTGTATCACAATAAATATGAATGGCTTACACTGATTCTTCATTCAACAACTGGCAGAAAGCTCCGGGCCACAGTTTGGCTGACTTCATTTGGCTACACTAAAGGAAAATGGCAGTGGTGTCAAACTTCATTACAAAATTTGCCCCTAATAAATAGCCCCTCAGACACTGACAATCAATAAGCAGCAGGCAGAAGAAATGGTACTGCTCAAATTCATATCTGCACTTCAATAAATACATATCCTGTCTGGGTTTCTATTGCCAGTCACATCAGGATATCATTTTAGTATGTTTAGTGCCTGTCTTTGAGATTTGCCATTAAGCTAATACAATCATAATGTTGATAATTTCTTTCTGCTGAAGTGCAGTAACCAATGACTACTGGACATCTAAATTTGATTTATTTTAGTTATTACTCTCACAGTAAACATAAAGCTGGTAAATCAGATGTGTTCCAAGCTGTGTTCTAAAACAAAAAAATACAAATAAAATGCACAACAGAGGCAATAAGAGAGTGTCTTTGAAAGGAACCATATTGAAAGTGTCATGTTTTAGGCAAAGGCATTTCTTGCTGCATCCAAAACTCAGTATTGATGGATCACCCACAAACGGCACCCATGACTATTGAATACAAGGTTTGAGTGGCTTTATATGTCATAAATTAAGCCTGGCTGGCTGTACTGAATAGCATGTCTGCTGTCTCAAATTGCATCCAGATGTCACTAGATTTCAATTAAATACAAAGGCAGAAGTACGTGTTTCATAAATGTCGAGATTCCCAAGCAGGTGCAGGATGATCAGAGTGCTCAGAAATGCACCAAAAAGACACGCTGTTTTCTTCTCAGTGATGACCAGACACACAGGCCTGTCTGATTCACATATCACACCTTTGTGTTGTCATCCTATCTTTTTAAGACATACAAATTGCTTATTTTTGCTGCGGTTTTGTGCACCAGCAGAGAACGGCTTGCTGATATTTAATGAGCAATCGTTGCAAAACCAAAACAGTTAAAGCCATGTTATTTGTGTGCTGTTGAATAATAAATAATTGTGCTTTTTTACTAATGCCATTTAAGACTTCATATGTTGTACAACAAGACTTGTCACACCTCTTTGTATATGGACATGCTTACAAGTCTTGACCATTATGATTTGCTCAAATTCTTTTAAGACATTTTTGCTAACTAGTGATTGAGTGGAAATGCTTATGGAACTATTAAAAGAGATAATATTTTAATAAACTGAACGTTAATTGCATAGCAGGTAGAGCTCCTCCCACACATGAATTTAAAACATCCATTTATGTAGTAATATGTAGTAAGCTAAACAATATGTAAATACATACATAATTTTAAATACTTATGCTGTAGATACTTATTATTAGCCATACCCAAATCTTCATTCCTTCCTCTCATGCTAGCTAATCATCACGCTCAAGTCTTTCAAACAAACAAGACTACTGCCTTGTTAGTAAATTTGTCCCATGACTTCTCTCTTCATGACATATCTAGGAGAAAATGAGGTTAGACTAAATTATTGAGTCCATTGTGCACTTTCACCACTGCAGTTGAACTCAGTAAGCAAATGTGAACCAAGCCCTTGCTGCTCTGTGAAGGAAGATGCTTGGACAAATCTTCATACAGGACTTCTATGCATGGCCACATGCAAACAGATTGTTGTAAGAGTGCTGAAGGCGGAGGACTGCTGACTAATTCCTTACAGCAAAAATTATTTTACACATGCACACTTACTTTCACTGGTGAGAAGAACATAAAGTGTAATAACATTAAGAAAACACAATAAATGAGTTGGTTAAACTTTCTGTTCAGCATAATTGGGTTTACCATTTCCAGCCCATATA
The DNA here is from genome assembly GCA_033117975.1 of Parotocinclus spilosoma. Taxonomy (NCBI): domain Eukaryota; kingdom Metazoa; phylum Chordata; class Actinopteri; order Siluriformes; family Loricariidae; genus Parotocinclus; species Parotocinclus spilosoma. Next base: position 4,911,027 of record JAVSBV010000121.1, read on the forward strand.
TTACAATGATGGAGTCATTTAGGGAACAAATCATATACATACAGGTGCACATGCATGTGAATTCAGTCTGACTGAGAATGCAGTTTGAGTTCTAGAAATGTGGTGTGGTACTTACTCTGTTATTCTAATGTTTCTAAATATGTAAAAATGTTTCTATAATTCTATTGTTTTTTTTTTTACTTTTCTTTGTCCAATGGCTAAATAAATCAGAAAGAAATAATAAAAATAACAAGAGCAGCCCTGTGGGTACCACCACCACCTCACAGAAAGAAGGTCCAAAGTTCGATCCCAGGTGGTGCAGTCTGGGTCCTTTCTGTGTGGAATTTGCATGTCTTCCCCATGTCCATGCCGGTTTACTCCAGGTACACTGGTTTCCTCATACAGTAAAAAAGACATGCAGTATGTTAACATTTTATGATAAAATGTTGTGTGCGTCCCATGCCACTGGTTAGGCACCTGCATGCCCATGACCATGTTCAGGATTAAGCAGATAAGAAAGTGAATGAATTAATTAAAATAACAATAATAACACCACATTTTTTATTTAATGTCAATCTACCTGTCATAATACAGTATTTTTAACTGAAACATAGAAACTCCACAGTGGACTTAAATGTTGTATACCCATACTAAATATTCAGACAGTTACATGATGATTCCTTTACTTGACACATTGGGAAATTGCTCATGAATGATATAAAACATTGTGGTTCGTCATATTCAGTACATTACTTACCGGTACATAACAAATTGATCTCATGTGAAATAAGCTTATATGGAATTCTGAACAGGTTTTCACTTAAACAACCACTCTAAGACACTTGATGCATTTTTTCAAACATAAAATATCAGTAATACCTGTTGTTGCACATGTTATGTTTCCAACTGTGTTTCCATTGTGCATGATAACTCTGGCCACGAGGAGTGTGTGTAACTATATTTAAGGACCCAGGCTGCATTCAGACATGCTTTCAAGACTCATCCTAAACCCAACACACCCCACCCTTCTTACTCCCCTCCACGCAGCACGGATGTTTCCTGAGAATAGCCCACTCATGAGTTAAAGCCAGGGCAGCCAGGCACATCTGCCCTTAAGCTGGATGTCAAGCCACAGACAGTCATAGTCCACCCTGAAAAATGAAAATGGAAAAAATAGCCATTTTCATGGAGGTGGACTTTTGGCAGCAGGGGATGGAAACAACAGTGAAACTAGAAAAATCGCTTACCGTCTGTACTTAACGTATTGAATATATTTATAATTCTGAGGTTTGAGAGGTCTGTCTAACATTAAAAAGAAGTTTATACACTAGGATTTGCCATTGATATACCTGTTTGACCTCAAAAACTGTAAATAGTAATTTTACCATATACTATAAACACCATAAATGTGCAGTTACATACACATAATTTTCTGCTCCAACACATTGTTTCTCTGCTCCATATTTTTTGGCTGATACTATGACTTGCTTGAGATTTCCTCCTGTACACCATCCCTTTCTTTTAGATCATGATTAGCTATCACAGCCAGAGGTACATCTGTAATATCTCTGATGTTTGTCCTCTGAGCTCTGTTCAATAACCTTGCTGAGTTGGGGGAGAGTGACAGTGCTGGGCACGTTGGCTGAACAATGGGCTATACATCAGGTCAATGGCAGTGGGAGGTCAGTGTCTCCTGCCACTGCACATGCACAGCCATCAATTTACCCATGCATGGCCAGCACAGGGACTACTAAGGGCAGGCAAGTGTGCCGATGTCACTCCTGGATACACATGAGTAGCTGCATGGTGAGAAGGTGGACCTTTCATTCCCTGTGCTGATAAGCCCAAAGATGCAGCACTGCGATGGCAGACCTGGTGGAAAAGAAGGACGAGAGCCTTCACTGAGCCTTCATGCTAGTGTCAAGGCAAATGTGCAATTTATTTAGCCAGAATGCTTGCACAAATCAGTGAGATATGTAACTAAATACTGTAGTATAATAAAATATGTATTTTTTTATGACTCAAGGCTAAAAACATGCCTAATTTTTAGCTATATATGATATTTAATGGGTAGAGAGTAGATAGTTGTTGAGAAAATTGTCAGAGAGGTTTTCATGCTTCAAATTCAAGCCAAACAAATTATTGTGAATGAGGTGATCACACTAATTTAATACTGGAGTGATGAAACCGAGTCTGCAAAGCCCCCACAGAGAGGAGTTGTTTTTGCAGATTCACGGCGGTTGATGAATATCAGATTCAGTTATTTTTAGTTCTTCCCAGTTGGATAATCTGAAGTGAAAATAAGTACTGTTTATGGTCAGAAGAGGGCGATCTATTGATATGTCCTGGTGCCACTGCTAGAAAAGAGTCGTGCTTAAAATTAAATTTGGCTCCTCTTAGGACAAACGTAACACAGATCAAATAATCAATAGAAATGAGTCTTTTAAAAAGGGCTATCACCCTCAAATAGTCTGAAATTCAATAAGAAATATTTTACATGCATGGCCCAGGGCTAGCAAACTGAATCGGAGCTGTAGCTTTCTTTACATGGAAATATTTTCAGCCCAGTGGCTAAGAAAGTGGATAAAAATAAGTAACAGAAAGTCCCTGGCCCATTGTAGCTGATTTAGTTCTTTTCCTCTGAGAGAACATTCCCTGCTAAAATTCAATGGTGATAATTAGCTGACAGTGTGTTCCCCCCCTCCCCTCTCACGCTGTCTCGTTTTTCTATTCTGCACTCTCTAACTGGCCCAGGTTTTCTGCTGAAAGGTTTGCAGATGAGATTATGGGGCTCGAGGAAGAATAAGAATGATATGCAGACCTTATTTGCACTGAAATGGCCTTGAGCTCACAGCACATCTATTCATTACTGCATCAAAGGACCTCTCCTCTCTGCCATAGGTAAATAGCTGGTTGGCTTGTGCTTTTAAAACAAAAAAAATCTCTGTGATTTAACTTTTCCCCAGCCAAAGCATTTGCTTCATCTGATGTCACAGTGTTGTTCTATGCTTCAAACACGTGAAAAAGTTGAACGTAGTGGAAAGTACTTGAGTAAAATGTGTTTGGGAGAATGTGTTTGGGAATCAAATAAAGATTAGATTTTTGGGTTGGTTATTTTGTTTTTATTGAAAGATTAAATTTAGTGTGTAAGGCATTTGTTGGTCTTGGCTGCATTGCCTAATTACAAATAAGCACCCGAATTGACATAATTCTTATTTGTTTTTCCTTTATAGAATGGTTTGTGTTGAAATGAAAATCACGCAATAATATGAATGCACAATCAACAATATGACTGTTTTTTATGGCTTATGAAAAAGAAGGTTAAAATAATGACTTCTGCACATATCTTGCCATTAGCAACTTCTCACCTAACGTTGTGCATACTTATCTCTTTGTATTTAATATTTGAGAATACATTTTAGATTATTTTGTATCTTATGCTAAAAAGTAGCCTGTGGTGTTTGTACAGCATCTGGTACAGCATTTGCTTGGTTTCAGCATGCAGTTACTTAATTAGGTCAGCTTTTGACTGGGTGTATAGAATATAGCCTCTCTGCATATTGCCTTTCTGGAAAGAAACAGGGGAAGCGGACACCTCGCCAGATATGCCGCCTTCCTTGTTCTACCAGCAGGACGGACCATATTAGCTGACCTTACCTGACCACAGAACTCATAGAGCATCTACATATAGAAACTGGACTATATCACACTGGGAGGATTATGCTTGGAATGCATCTAAAATTGTTCCCTATGCATGACCTAACAACCCACTTAATTTGAATAGAAAACACTTAAGGTAATACAATACATGTATTTGTGTTATTTATCAAATAATATCTAGATAGCAGGAGCAATGTGGATGTTTGTCATTATGCTAAATACATAATTTATACCAGAACAACATTTTCTACGGGTTTGTAGTTCAAATGTTTCCTCCTTGATTTGTAAAGGGATTTATAGACCTAACCCCCTAGTAGGGAATGGCTTCCTTGTACTATCTTAAGAAAGGTAAGCCTGTATGACTTTTATTACCGGATAGGCCGCTTAAAGCAATGCTCTTATCAGATGGAAGATTAGCTCTGGATCTGGGTTACATGTGATGCCTCAAATGAGAGTGAAAGACAGGATTAAGTTAGACTTGAAGGAGGAAAACGAAAGTGCAAGAAATTGGAGAGATACAGTGATCCTGTTCTTTAGACTCTATCTTCTGATTCTGATTCTGATTCTGATCTCTGCTCAGGTTGTAAAGTCACAGCACACCCAAAGCTGTCTGTTTGGCCCCAAACTGCAACCAGAATCAGATAACAGGGATAAAGAGACATGACACTGCAGAGAGCAAGAGACGGAGAGACAGCGATAGATAAAGAGAGATAGAGAGACAGATATAGCACTGCTCTTTTCAAAACTCCATTGCTTGGTCAATATATAATTTTAGGAAACACAGTAACAAAGTAGTTAGTACTGTCACAGCTACAGAGATCCCTGGTTCTATTACTAGCCCAAACTCTACCTGTACTCTACTCTACTCTACTCTGCCTGTCCTCTGTGAGTCTGTGTTGGTTTCCTTTAGATATTCTGGATTTTGTATTTAGAGGAGAACTCTAGTTTGATGCTTCAGTTTTAATGGTGACAATTTATATTAATTCTAGATTGTGAAAAGTGATAAGATGAATTGCAATTAATTGCAAAGTCATTCCCTCCCATCTCCTAAAGTAGGTGCAGCTATGATATTGGATCACCACCAGTAGAGAACTTGCTCAGGTGTAAGTGAGATGAATCCTTTTGAATTGGTGTTAAGAAGAGCAGCAAAGAAGCCAGTTCTCTTCATGAAAAAACATCAATGACAGACTGACATTCTGAAGGAAGTACAAGGACTGGACTGCAGATGACTGGGGTAACGTTATTTTCTCTGATGTAGCTCCCTTCAGACTGTTTGGGACATCTTAAAAATGTTTGTCTGAAGAAGAAAAGGTGTGCGCTACCATGAGTCCTGTGACATGCCAACATTCGTTTGTGGGCTTGCTTCTCATCTAGGGGAATGAGTTCACCTAAAATTTTGCCAAAGAATACAGCGATGAATAAGAAATTGTATCAACACATCCTCAAAGAACAACTTCGCCCAACTATTCAGGAGCAATTTGGAGATGAACATTGCTTTTTCTGCCATGATGGAGCACCATTTCACAAGGTAAAAGTGAGATGGATTGGTGCCTTGTCTATTATTGTGTGACTCTGCATTAGAGACTATGAAAATGAATATGTTTGTTCATTAAAGAATATGAAACTTTCCTTCTTATGTCTTCATCAATACTATGCTTAAAAGCTTAGGCTTCCTAAAGTGGTAAATGATCAAAACCATGTTATGAGCATAGACATAAAGACATCATTTTGGATATAACTAGTTAATTGGTCACTTTTATGATTGCCACATTTGTGCTTTCATGAGTCAAGTGTCAGTAGATTTTACAGTACTGTCTCTAAGTTTATTATATTCGTTTGCCTTGTACTGTCATCAATCCCTTTTTCATACTATGCCAAAGTTTGTTTTACAATTTTATTTTATGAGAAACTTGAACAGGAGAAGACCATGGGAATTTTCCTGGGGAAATTCCTTCCTTTTTAAAAAAATGATGTCTGATCATTAAATGTGGCCATTAGTAAGGATTGAGTTGCACCGCAAACTGTTAAAGTCTCTTAAGTAAAAGGAAAATGTGTTTTTCAGTACCTGGAACTATAGCATATTGTGTTAACTGGCCACTTGGCTGATTTAGTCAGGATGGTTACATGGATGGATTTTCAAACCCACTGTTCTATGATTGTATAAGGTATCTGCAAATGCAAACACTATTAAGAAATGTAGAAGCTTTTTGCTTAATTGCAATTAATATTAAGAGTTATGTTTTGATGGCATGTGGTTTATTTTAAATCTGTAATTTCTGACTGAAGCAGCAGGAGTCTCAGTTAAAGGCGGTTCAACCCAGTGCACATTCTTACATAAAGTCAAGTAACAATATTGATACCCATGCCAAGACTAAGCGATCTAACCAAAATTGTCACCAGTGTCTTTATTTAATGCAAACACTACCGTTTTGTCTCATATGTTTTGGCTTGGGTATTCAAAATAACTTTAACCATTGTTGTGCATACACTGCACATTTGCAAAGCATTTGAGACTTGACTTGGCAACTTGTGTAAGTCTGAGTGTAATTTCCTCTCTTTGAATGGAAAATGCACTCAGGGGTCATAGACAAGGGAAAAAACGAAAAATTAATTCAGACAATCTATCATCCCTCAAAGTGGCTGCAACATGTGAATTCCATAAAAACAGTGCTTACTGGCACAAGCCCATTAGCTATAGTGGTCCTTGAAAGTTTGTAAAGCCTTAAGTATTTTCTATAGTTATTCGTAAAACTAACCTTAACATCATTGGATTTTCACACAAGCCCGAAAAGTAAAAAAAAAACAGAACCAAATACAGCAAATGAACTATTATAGTTGATCATTCTTTTGTTGATCAATATGAATTATGAATGGCTTGGCATGTGAAGATTTGCATTCAGTGTCTGATGTGACCCCCATTTGCAGCAACAAATGCAATTAAATGATACCAATAACTTCTGATCAGTCCATCAGCACAGATGAATGTCAGTTAACAGTATGACTTCAACTATAAGAAGTTTTTTTATTTCCTCACAAGGAACTTGCTTGCTTCAAGTCCATCCATAACATTTCTACTGAATAAAGGTTAGGACCTTGAAATTAACTTTTTTCTTCTTCAACTATTATGAATAATGATTTGTGTGCTTTTTGTGTGCAGGGTCACTGTCTTGCTGCATAACACATGATATTAGGAGATTCAAGTCATAGACTGATGTCCTTTAGAATGTGCTGTTATAATTAACAATTCATTGTGCAATCATTAATGCATAATCAATCATTATGCTACCACCACCATGTTTCACAGAAGATTCTTATCCTGAAATATAGCGTTTTCTTTTCTTATTTTGCCATCCAATTTTGATTAAAAACCTTTAGATTGACATTCAAATGAACTGCTAATTATAGAGATTTTCTCGCCATTTATAATTTTTTTTACATAATTGTAATGTTGGAGTGCTGTTTTACCCGGGATGCAGAACCCTGAACATTTAAACTTATTTGTGAATTTGGTTTAGTTGTTTTTTTAAAGCAAAGTCTGTGTGAACATGAATGATTTAGTATGTTATTCTTGGACAGGGAAGGAAACAAGCTTTATTGATAAATATAGCAGGCAGACAAGGTCAAGAGCAAAAATAAGATCAGTCAGGTCATTCACAGATAATCAGGCAAACAGTTCAGAACAGCAGAGAGAGTTATATGTGAGTTAAATATGGAGTTAAATTGGAAACACAGGGCTATCTGTCAGAAAAAGGTACACTCAACAGCACAACGAAAACAGTGAAATTGCAATGAAACTAAAACATAAAAAGAAACACAAAAAGCTATAAATGATGGAACGGTGCAGGTATTTAAAATGGTGATGGAATAGGGTAGATTGTGGGCTCGCGCAGCGCTTAATGCTTTAAACTATTTGTTTAAAGGTTATGAGTTCAAATCTTGGCTCCACCAAGCTGCCAGTATTCAGCCTTTGTGCAAGTCTATAAACCCTCAACTGTTCAGGGGTGGGTTTTCCAATAAAGATAAGTCAATGTACAAATGTATGATGTACTTAAGCAACAAACATGTTTCTTTTGTGAGTATTTCCCTAAAGCCCTCTTTATCAAAGCATCAAAGTTACGAATATGTTTTGAGTAATTTGTTGCTGTTTGCTTTCCAGGAACAGCCAGAGAACAAGCATTGCAAATCAATAATAAAACAATCACTTTTTTATTTTGGAAATATTTACGATTAAACAAAAAAATATAATTTATATCAAAGTCTCCAATACAACGTTCCATAAATGATTAAATCAGCTGGCTCTAATATATAAATTGGCACAGAAATGGACACCTGTGTCAACCAGAATAATGGTTTAAATGAAAGATGACATGGTAAATATATGTAAGCGGTACAACCCTACTGCTTATATATGCATTCTGTTTATATATTTAAAATAAGAACACTTATTTAGAGATAAATGCTTTTCATTCATATTTAAAATTGATCATTTATTTATTTAACCTTTTATTAGAGGCATAGATGAGATATGGTCACAACAATTTTAGAAGGACTTTAATCATTATATTTTAATGTATTTTAAGTGTAACGTTAGAGACCAGGGGTTGCTAACAAATGCTATTTTAAATACACACTGCTCACAAAAATTAGGGGGTATTTCATTTTGAAAAGCTTCTTTTTTGTGAGCAGTATAATAAATCTTACATTTGCAATTTCAAAGTACTTTGAAAATACTTATTCAGAAGAAGAACAGGGAAAAAAGACTATAATATGCTGAAGATTATAAAGAGTTGATCCCAAGTTTGGAACTTTTCTGGATCCAATATATTGGGTCTAAACATCAACAATATGTTGTTTATGCCCATTATATCATTGCTAAAACATCAAATCCAATGGTGGCATATGACATTTGCACAATACCGTATGTGGATTACTTTATACTGAATATGGTGTTTAATTAATCTCATGTCAGTATAAATTCATTAGCTGCCTTATAATGCCACTGTAGTTCAAAATGTACAAATGTATGAAACCTAGTATTGATTCTCATATTTAAAAAAATAAAGATCACTACCAGTTTGTTCAGTTAAGAAAAGGTTCAGACAGAAAAAAAGATGGGCATTATGTACAGGCATTCTTTACTGTCTTCAAGACTTAGCAGTGGTAAGAAACTCCTGAAATTCATGGTTCAAAGTTAGATAAGAGTGATTTAGCTAAGATCAATACACACTAATAGTTACATCAGGGAAATAAATGGATATGAGTCATCAATGTGAAAATGTGCCTTCACAGGATATTGGAAAAACAGGGCAGAGCAAATGTGTCTTGATTGATTTAACTGTATAAATTAATCGTGAGGTGAATGGCCACATTCCATGGCTGGTAAACCACACATTTATAACGCCTTAAAACTGAATCCTCACTTTTTCTCTGGCCCTGTTATCATTCACAGTACATAGCAAACCCTAAAGTTCAAGGACATCACAGTTACCTAAGGAAGATGCAGAACTTCTTATTCTACAGAACAATAGAGGAACTCTTCCCCCTTTTTCCTATGTAATTTTGTACAGTATTTTGCTAAAATTGCCACAATTTACACTTATTAAAACTCAATGAAATTGAAACCTTGGATAACATGTCGAACCATGGTGGAGCAGCCTGGGTCATTTCTGTGTGGAGTCCAAAGACATGTGTGTAAGGTTAACTCTAAATTGG
>JAVSBV010000121.1:4931904-4942261 GCA_033117975.1 Parotocinclus spilosoma
AGGCCCTGAAGGTTCCCCACTGCCACACTGTCTCTGCATTTGCAAATGGTTAAATGGAAATCATTATGTGTTCTTATCTTTTGGGGGAAAATAACAGAATTCTTCATTTATCCAGTATGGAAGTCTGAGAATTTCTCTTTTACTCAGTTCTTTTGTTTTCCTGAAACAAACGTAATGGCAGATTTGTGTGGCCTTTCTCACCTGTCACAATTTGTCACTAGCTAAATTTGCACCTTAAGTCAACCAGGGAACAAATGTAACCACACTCTGTAGAATACATTAACAACTCCTTTAAATGCCACCGGGACAAAAAAATCCACCGTGGCTTAGCGTGACTTATTGAAATGTAGTCCAGCATGAAATACCACCCACATTGTTCCATCCATGCAGGGCAATGGCTGTTATTCTTAACTCAAAGCACTGTGACCATGCTTCCATACTGTGGCAAAGAATGCTCAATCTAGGATGGCTGCTAATATTAGCCATTAAGGAAAAAGCCTTGTATGCATTTAATTAAATGCAAGCTAATTTAGCAAGTTATTTACCCAAGCCTAATTAGGCCATCCCAGGGCTCATTCTCAGATGGCACAATTGGGAAGTGCATGGTAAGGAAATAATGACCTGGACCTTAGTGACACTTTAAACTTATTTCTTGCAAAAAAATCAAAATGAAATATCCCCTTATTTTTGTGAGTGTACACTGAGGAATTAAGAAGATAAAGGAAACTCAGCCTATGTGTGTTCTTCACATGCATGTAACTCCTTAGAACCCACCCTTTTCAGCAACATTATTCTAAAATATTCAAAATGCTATACAGACTATGACTATTGCCAGCTGTTGTTTGCCTAATTAAACTGATTTATGTCAGGGAACATCTTGAATCAAGGCAGCGAGAGAAACAGCATAAGCTTGAACAAAGTGCTGTAGAGTGTAGAGTAAATCCTCAGAATAGACAGGCAGACAACTGGTGAAGGTTCAGTTGATACAGTGCTCACACCGCTAAAACACTGAAACACACACACACGCCTACAAACACCCTCGTGTTTTAGTGCAATTTATTTACTAAATCATAACTCAGTCAAAATCAAAGTTTCTGTTTATAATATCTAATTTTATAGCATTATCATATAGAACATTATTATAAAAACATATTGTTGCCAAACAGCTGCCAAATGTTGTCCCAAATAATACAGAATGAAAGGTCCCCAACTCAAATAAAAAAATCTGAAAACTCATTATTTGTCCATGTATAAAAATAAAATTCACTAGTAATTTTGTAAATACGTATTATGTAAAATGTAGAACATCACAATTTGCACTAAACTGTAACAATAAAATTGCTGGTTGCAGTTCTTGGACTGTATCTTGGTGGTATCCTGAAGTACATTGTTTTCATTCTGTTGCTGTTTTTTTCTATTGAAAATTAAAACCACTGTGACATAATGAGCAGGACACACAGGTAGTATAAATAACCCATAACAAATATTAGGATACCTACAAGAGCTTTTATGACATCCCATACTAAATCCATACACATTAATATGGAATTTATTCCCCCTTTGCAGCGATAACAGCTTCTACTCTTGAGGGAAGTCTTTAAACAGGATTTTGGACTGTGTTTGGGGAATTTTTCCCATTTATCCAGAAGAGCATTTCTGAAGTCACTGATGTCGTATGAGATATTGTTGTTGTACCAAAGGTGTTTGATGGGGTTGATATCAGGGTACTGTGTGAGTCAGTCAAGTTCTTTCATACCAAACCCATCCAGCATGCCTTTATGGACCTCTCATGGGGGCACAGTCTTTCTGGAACAGTCTGAATCATAAAATTGTGACAGTGAAAATAAAAAAATCCCTGAATGTAGTAAGAAAAAACTTTGGGAGGACCAAGACTCAAAAAGGGACCCATCCTCCTTGGGTGGCCTAGATGTTAACTGAAATAATAAAGTTTGTATTAATATAGAAATTAAGCAAATAATAACCATAAAATTAAATAATGGCAAATAGAGGCAAGAGCCAACCAGAGTCATGCGTCCCAGTCTAAATCTAACTAAAAGCCTGCGTAAATAAAAATGTTTTTAGCCTAGACTTAAAATTTTGGAGAGTGTCAGAATCTCTAACTAAAGTGGGAAGTTTATTCCATAGTTGGGGCGTCAAGTATGAGAAAGCTTTTCCCCCTGCAGTGACTTTTTTATTCTAGGTACTGAAAGAAGTCCTGCACCTTGTGAACAAAGTAAATGAGCTGGATTGTAAGATTCTAAGAGTTCACTTAGATAATGTGGGGCCAGACTGTGTTTAGCTTTATATGTTACAAGAAGTATTTTATAATCAATGTGAAATTTAACTGGTAACCAGTGTAGAGATGACAGAACAGGACTGATATAATAAAACTTTCACCGGTAGTTTTAATTAGGACTCGAGCTTTATTTAGAGTTTATTTCGAGATTTACTAGAGCATCTAGCAAGTAAAGCGTTACCATGATCAAACCTTAAGGTTATAAATGCATAAACCAGTTTCTATGCATCTTGAAAAAAGGATATTTCTAAGTTTAGCAATATTACGTAACTGAAAGAAAGCAATTCGGGTAATGTTGTTAATCATCATTAGCATCAATTGTTTACATTAACAAACTGGTAACAGTCTGTCAAATTGGATTTAAAGTACAAAGTAATAAAGTGCAAGTCCCTTAATACCTATAGTGTTTCCTAGCCTATTTAGTAAGATCTCAAGATCTATAGTGTCAAATGCTGCACTTTAAATAGAACAAGAAAAGAAACATCCATTATCTGATTAAATTAATAGATAATTAAGTACCCTAATTAATGCTGTTTCAGTACTATGATAAGGCCTGAATCCTGGCTGAACTGTTTCATAAATGGCGTTACTTTAGAGGTAACTAAAGAGCTGCTTATAAACAGCTTTTTTCTAAGATTTTGCAGAGGAAAGGTAGATTTGAAATTGGTCTGTAATTAGAGAGAACACAAGAGTCGGGGTTGGCTTGTTTAATTAGAGGTTTTATTACGGCACATTTAAAAAATTTTGGGATCACATAAACAAAGATAAGGGGTGAATTTAAAATGGTTCTATAAGTCGTTCTATAATACTGCTTATTAATTCTTTAAGTAAATATGTAGGGATTTGATCTAATAAGCATGTTGCTAAAGTGTTAGGATATCCCTTCACTGGAAGAACACTGCTCACAAAAATAAATGGATATTTAATTTTGGGAAATTTTGTTAGCAGTTGCTGACATGTGTAAGTAAAGAAGTGTGTGTGCAAATGAGATTGGTTGGTGCAATGTCTATGGTTGATTCCCACCATGTGCCCTGTGCTGCTGGTTATGTTCTTTGTCCCGCTGACTTTTAAAAAGATTAAGCAGATAATTTATATAAATTAATAACCAAAAAATGTTTATAGTAAGTATCTTACAAATGCCAACACTTTTCTTAATGTAATGTAAATACTGATGGAAATGATTAGCAGTAGCAAATCAATACATTTACAACTGCATTTACCTTTAATTGTCATGGAGGTATGTGAATTAACCTGACAGCATTTGTTACACACTATAAAATAGTAAATGTTATCAGTACACATTATGAATCCTATCTTCTGTCTTATGAGTACACCATAAATATATGGTGTGGCAGAGCTAGTCAAAACTGAACAAGCGCGAACATGACATGCAGATTAAACTGTGTTTGCTTTTGTGGGTTGACTTGCTGTCACCACACTAATGTATAACTGCACAAAAAGCGGCACAAATCATACAGAACACATTTTCTACAACTTAAAAAACAGACACCAGAATTAACACATTTTAAACCTATTACTGAGTCCACATTTTCTTTAGCATATGGTTTTGACTAATCCTTTGGTGTAGCGTCTAAAATGTGATTGGTATGAGTTACAGTATGCAGTAAACATCAGAGTTGTGCTGACCCCTTGCTTTGAGCTTACGGTTTTAACTTTTCCATCATATTTTGCACATATTATTTCCACTCTATTCTTTTATTTCAAATGCAATAAATAAGCTTATTTCTCAATAGAGCTTCATCTTAGCAAGAGTCTCATAAATCAAAAATTGCAGTGCTTCATACCCATTGACAGTGTGCCAGTGACCATACCCAAATGTATATGGGCTAATGTTAACCACTCTCTCCAGTTCATGCAATACCTCTGAAGAAGGAAAAGCCAGCATCAAACATGGCTGAATGATTTATTTTTCAAGTTTCTCCATATTTCCAATCATTTAAGTTGGCCTGCAATTCTTTGAGGAAAATTCCTTTCACTTAACCAGTATTTCATCATAATCACTAGCCAGTGGCTGTGTCTATTGCCTAGGATGTTTTCCCAACATTTAGTAGTTTTTAATACTGGCAGGCACCGTAGGTCAATCCCTTTAGTCTTCCTTAGTTTTCCATGAAAAAACATCAAAAATGAGTAGTGGAGTAATCCCAGCTGATTGTATCTTAAGGGAAACAATCGTTTACAGGGCTACAGGGCCACTCTGTCACAATGATAAAGTGGTAGGGTTCTGCGTAAATACTAGGCTGTACAGTGGTCTCTGATGACTAATGAGAAAACCCACAACTGTATTTTAGAAACCTGGGCTAATGTTGGTCTGTTTATGGTAGGATTACTTAGTCATTTGAATGGCAGACAGATGTAAAGGTATATTAGTATTTGCAGAAAAAATTACTGTGAAGAAGAATATGTCAAACTGCCTGGTGATGAGAGTGTTGGTAGCTAATGTTTCACAGTGAGTCATAGCTGAAATAAAAACAGCGGATTCATTTGACAAAATGTTTTAAAGAGTTTTATTATAAAAATGGGACATGCAATTGGGATTCAATGTGTAATTGTGCAGGTATGTTTTAGAAGCAGGATGTTCCTACTAATTCTATTTTACACAGTTTTGTAGCTTATACAGTCTAAATGCTTATGTGCACCCTATGAGTTCTTGGATAGGTTCAGAATCATCTGGTGACCCTAACAAAGATAACGAGATGCTTGAACGTTTGCAAAACCTTTAGAATGGTCTATATTCTTGTGTAAATATGACCTAAATTATATCCGATTTTCACACAAGTCGCAAAAGTAGATAAAGAAACCCCAATTACAAAAGTAATCTGCAAGACAAAAATAATATACATGATAATTTATATATTGAAATAGGAAAATTATCCAATATTACATGTATGTGAGTGTCAAAAGTCTGTGAACCTTTGCTTTCAGTATCTGATTTAAAAAACCCACCCCCACCCCAATGCAAAAATATTGCAAATATTAACAAGTAACTGTTGATCAGTCCTGGACATCAGCATAGAGAAAATTTTGCCTATTAATCAATGAAGTACCAGTTTCAGCCTTGGGATGTTGGTGGTATATTTACAAAGTACATGAAGTACTTGATTCAGGTACTTTCACAACATTTCTACTTGAGTAAGAAATTTGACTTGGTCATTTCAAAACATTAACAATATTCTTCTTGTCATGTAGTGTTTGCCTTACTAGACTCTTGATTTAACCCAAAAGTTCGATTTTGGTGCCTACAAATAGTTTCCAATAGCCATCTGGCATGTCCATGTAATCATGGACAGCAATGTTATTTTAGGATAGCAGTTCCTTTCCCCCTGCAACTCCTTCCATGAACAACATACAACATAGTTGCTCAATGTTCTTCTAATGGTAACTCATATACTTTTACAATAGCCAATGTAAGAGAGGCCTTTAGTATCTGAGGAGTTATCATGGCTTCCCCTTAGAGGTGGTTATGCGACCTTTTCCAGCCTGTTGAGCATCAATGACTCATAATAGTTTAGCTATTTTTTTTATACTTTTAGCACTTTAGGAAAACCCACCCTCATTCTAACAAGTGTGAGTTTGTATTAACAATTATTATTATAATAATTATTACATTAGTAGCATGGCAAATGTTTGTGTCTTTAATAAACTTTTCTTAACTTCTCTGTAAAATCTAACATAACCCAACCATATTACTCTTGGATTTATTATTAAAATGACCCCTTAAATACCTATACTGTAGTATATATTCTCTATTGACATTGTGATTAGTGCAAAGTCAGTAATTACATAGGGTTTTCATTTAACATCTAAATAATTTTAAACATTATTTCACAATAAATAGTGTTTTGGTTGGATGAGACATTATATATGAGATATTGTAATGTCATGAATTCCATCTGTCTCATACAAATTAAATCACTCATGGATTTAGGCTATAACCACATGGCTACACCCCAAATCCACAAGAGGAAATTGAGCACAAGCAATACAGAAGAGAAAAGCTTCCCATCATGTTCAAATCCAAAAGAAAGCTTATGTACAGATTTAAGTGTGAACAGTAAGCATGAGAAGGTATTCATTTTAACATTGTTTAACTAAACTACTGCATTTTGATTATATTTTGATGTTTAGTACTATTCACAAAAATGTCAGTGGTAATATATTATTTTGTCTGAGCGCTGTATGTTGAGTAAACACACAAGACACAGTATAGTGACCATTCATTTAAATAGGGTTTAAATACATTATAATGAACAAAATTTACTGAAGATATCCATTAAATTAGGGTTTGTACTAAGTGTTTTATGAGACACAGATTGCAATTCTGTCTGTAAAGATGTTTCTGATAAAAAAAGCAGAGTCATCTCTCTTTATCCTTCCCTCTACTTCCTTCTGTTTGGGCTCTACTTGGTTTTGTTTATGAAACAGTTCTGCTCTCCATGTCGAACCGTGGCCAGCTGCTCGACTTATCAGAAACACCTGTTGTGTTTGAGATTACTGAATGAAAGCTCTGTTCAAGCTCTCTGCTCACTCAGGTACAGATTCTCTGCTGAATACTCTGGCACACACTGGGGTCAGGCTAGCATGAACAGCAGCTGCTGGCTAAAGCTTTGTTTCCTCAGTGAATTAGGTATGGATATGTAACATAAAAGCATCCATGTTCAGCATAAATCATCCCTATGTTAATGGCATGCATCTATCTCCACCAGTACTTTCTTGTTTTGATTAAGATGCTTCAGTCTTCCAAGAAGGCAGCAGTATAAATATTCCACTGGAAAGACATGAAGTCAGTAAATTAATAGATTACTGTAAATTACAACTTTCTGGCCATATGGTGAGTTCACCATGAGAGGTGAGTTCACTTATTTCTGTATAGTAAAAATTATGTCTAAATTATGTACCCACAGTTCACTAAGAATACACTGAAACTCAAAATGTTGTAATGCATTCTAATATTTACCACAAAATATTGCTACTGTACTGATTAATGATTACAATACTCTGTATTTCTCGAACACAAGCCAGGTAATGTCTAAACTATACAACTACAAGTGCAACTTATTATTCATTTGAACATGTCTGCTTCTCTAATGCAAAGCTAGTGTAATTTCCATAGAATGCAGTGCACATGTTTTACAGATTGTACTGTATTATATGTTTAATACCATAAAACATATTAAATTAAAAAAATGAACAATTAAGTGATTTCAAACAGGTGATTGTAATCATGATTTGACACAAAAGTAGCATCCAGGAAAGTCTTGGGCAAAGATGGAGAGAGGTTTGTCTAGTTTGTCAACAAGTGCATGATAAAATTCTTGAAATGTTCATAACAATGGACCTCAAAAAAAGATTGGTACGGATTTGCATAAATCTCCATCTGCAGTGCATAATACCATTAAACACTTAATTGAATTGAAGGAATTTCAGTGTGTAAAGTTCAAGGATGCAAGTTTTATCTAAATACCTGTGATCTTCTCTGGGCTCAGAGACATCTTGGATGGTCAACCACACATTTGTAGCTTCTACTGGAGCTATATCTATATAACAATGTTCATGCTTATATTTTTTTTTTACTTTTAAGTCATTATTATAGAATGAAATGACGATTTTAATTTACAAATGAATATGATAAATATATCAGGAACAAAACCTTTAAAGCCCAGTCTCTGGAGTGATGCAGAAAAATATATATAATAACAAACAAATAAGAAATGCATCTTATAAGAAATAACAAACCCAACTGATCAAAACCACATGCGTTTACATGTGCAGGTGAGTGGTAGAAAGTGCGTCCTAGAAAGTGCAGCCTTGTGACACAGCTGTGTTTCATGGCACTGGGTGTTACCTCATCTCATCTTGCCATGTGTGAGAGAGTATATGTGTTTGATAACTCACACCTCTTCAAACTGGCGTAAAATCAGTCAGACAACACCTCTGAAAGAAACTATCTTCTGAGCTTCAGAGTGGCACTGAAGACCAGGGTGGTCTGGAGATGAGAGGATATCTAGTCTGCTTGAAATAGCTTAAAGCTGAAAGTTAATGTATACTGCAGGATTCGTGGTGAAGTAACCAGAGACACTAAGCCACACTAAGCTGTGGGCTCTTGTTCAAAATGTAAATTCACATCAAAGGTGGATTAGGTTCAGAGTTTCCTGCATCTTCCAGACTGAGTAACCGCACAATGGAAATGATTTTGACTAACCCTTAATAAAAGCCAAACAGATTTCTGAAAAGTGTTCTGAAAGGTAAAATATAAGTGTTACAAAACGGAATTAAGAATGAATCCCATAGCGTTGATCATAAAAGGTGTACTTTTATATCAAATGAGTTTTGTTCACAGAGCTAAGAAGTCAAGGTGACTACTGTCTTGTGTTTTACGACTGGCTACGCTAAATTGACAGAGGATATGATTACAGCTTCGGTACCTGCTCTACAGACCATTTGACTTGTTTACATTTTGCATGAGCAAAGACTTAAAAACAGTGGTTGTGATTTAGGCCTGTGTTTTGGTGCAAGGCTAACATTTTAAGCGGGCTCAGATGTGCTTTTGAGAAGAAATGTAAGTCCACATACTGAACCAATAAGGTATTACAAATTAAAATCATTGCCAGATCTGATTGACTAGGCCTTAATTAAACTGGGATGTTTTAGGATTGCTGTTGTCTAAATACAAAGTCAACTTTGATGAAGTTTGCAATCTAAGACTGATAAGAGGGCTTAGGTTAGATTAGGCTGCAAGATTGGAGCATAAATATTAGGAAATCTAGAAATATACACATAAAAATACCTGTGTGTGCAAACCACACTTGAATAATCCAGTTTGAGCTATGCCATGTTGATGAAAAGCCTGTTTGGCAGAGTGTTTAATGCCATGTTTAGGCAATCAGTAACTTTAAATACAAACTGAGCAAAACACTATTTGTGTCTGCTATACCTACGATAGGACTTGAAATTGTTGCTGTGCTGTTTTTGGCTTCAATCAAGATTTAATCAGGTGTCTTTAACCCATCTCAAGCCTCTGCCAGTAAAAAGCAGAGCCTTTGTAATGATAAGTTGTAAAATGACCAAAACCCGCTCACAGGTTATAAACGTCCTCATTCATCAGACTGGCTCATGTCTGATAAAATGGTTTGAATCACTCTCAATTAAGATCACATTACTTTTACGGTAAACTGTTTATTTCTGTTATGGAGATATTCATTCTATATCAACTGGCTCTCTAAAAGCAACCTTTGTGGACTTACTATGTGAACATTATAACATCCACAGCATTGGCCACCTGCACAAAGCAAAGGAAAGGAAGAGGAGAAGTATGGCACCCTTCCAAGCAAAAGTCAGAAATGGAATCAGCTATATTTTAGCTGAGTGGACCAGGCTAACTCTTATGTCAACATTTTCCATAAGCTGAAGTGTTAGTGGACCATCACATATTTATACTGTAATACACATGCCTCCTTTCAAAGTAAATTAAGCAGCATATGCTCCATTTGCTTGAAATCACTGAGGAAATAATCCCTGGATCATCCATGAGGAATATCCATTTCACTTTAACTAGGGGTCTCCTGGTAGGTCAGGATCAGAGGCAGGATCTAGGTCGTGTTAGTGTATTTCCTACTCTGTGGTTGTATTCAATTTTTGTCATGGTGGTGCATATGATAGTGATGGTGACTCCCAGGCTCAACACAAAACTGCCTTGTGGAATTTGGCATGAGGATTCTGCATGCCTCTTACATAAAACAATTAAACATTCCTTATTAGTCTAAAGTTCATTATTTGAATTTAGGCCATTATATATTTTTTTTTTCATAAAATGTAGTCAGTAGTGCTGGTGAATGTCTTCATTAGTGCCATTACTAATGTAGCAGTTGATCTAAGTACATGTATATGACCTAACTGTTGTGATTTGTTTCACAGAGTGGCATGGTGACACATGAGGTTACAGCTATTGTCTTACATCTCCAGAGATTCTACAAAGCAGATTCCCAAAAAGTTGGGACACTAAACAAATTGTGAATAAAAACTGAATGCAATGATGTGGAGATG
>JAVSBV010000121.1:4946332-4983042 GCA_033117975.1 Parotocinclus spilosoma
GCATGGGACCAAACATACCATGACCTGTGTTTCCATCTACCATCTTTTCTAAGCCCAATTTTCTCTCACTGTTTAGTCACAGCTACACAGTCTTTCATTTAATTTAATATATATGTATTTAAATGGTGAATGCTTATAATGTGCTTTCTTTAAAACATAAAAAAAACTGTCTTTAAATGTCAATGGGCAAACGAATGTACCTGGTTAAGCTGACTGAGAGGACATAAGGATAAACATATTGTTACACACACATGTTACAGTAGGTGATCAAAGCATTTATTAGGTTCGTTGCCCCAGTTCACAGCCCACACTTGGGCACTAAACATCATGGGTCACTGTGCAACAGAGTAGCTTGTCCTACGCAGAATGCAAGAGTTGTCAAGTAAAGCCACTAAGACACAATCCTCTTGGCATTCAATCTTTAGAAAATATTTTCAGACAGTTTATTATAAAAATATAAATGTTTCCACTACAAATCATTTTGCATTAGTAGACAAGGCCATCTAAATTTGCATACCCACTGACACCTGCACACACGCACATACACACACACACTCACACACACTTTTAACAAAAGAGAAAAATAGGACAGGGTGGAATAAGCAGTATTGCTCTTTAGAAATCATGTTTCATAAAGTAAAATGCACAACACTCATAATGTAATCACATATCCATGTCATAACTTACTGTATGTATTAAACGAAAACACTCGATTTAGCATGGTTTGCTGTCTGTTCAGTATCTCATCAAATAAATAGGTCATTACCATTGATTTTTTTGTAAATAAAAAATATGATACAAAGTAGCATAAAATATAATACAAAGTTTTTGCAAAGTTTGAACACATTTTCTTTCATTCTTTTATACATACAAACTTTTGTACAAAAAGATGGCCTGGTATGTTCACCATTGCTATTATTACAGGTGTTTACATATGTACATGCTAAGAGCTGAGAGACCAGCGACATTCACAGGCAGATTGCAGAAAGTAAGAGGAAGAGCTGAAAGGTTCCTTCATAAAGCGGTGAGTTTCAGAGAAAACCACAGTCTGTGGGGAAAATATTTTTAATTTATAATCTGCATATATCATGTTAAGATGCACTGATGAAACTTTGCTTTTAAAAGGTATTGTAAAAGAAAGACCACACATTTCCTTCCCGGGAAGTGCACAAGTCCAGATTTGGACCAGAGTCCAACACAGTTTGGTGATTTTCGTGCCCTGACTGAACGAGTTTCCTAGGCTTATAAGAGCAGGGTAGTAACCTAGTTGTGCTAAAGTCTGTTTTACCAAGACTTGAGCTGGGTACATCAATTGTTTGATGTAGTTGGTTGCACAATATTCACTTTGACATATTGTTCTTTGTCTTACCAAATGTACAGCATATATGGGCAGTGAATCCTGAGCTTTTAGCTGTAGAGACATATTACTTAATATTATCCCAAAAGTACCCCCCACCCCCAATCGTCATTGGAACATTGTAGAATAAATGATATGCTATGATCGTGACTGAACTACTTCATATCTGTCGCATCAGTTTCAATTAGCCACTGCAGTGTTCTTCTGACTTGCTGTCCCTGGAATCTTACATATGGTGCTCTAAATGGTACTTAGAAGTAACTAATTCTAATACTAATATCCCTAGTACATAAATACTAGGAAGTGATTTTACAATATTATTGATACTTCAAGTTGTTTTAACAGTAATTCACATTTTTATAAACACTTTGTTTTCCCAACACTATGGAAAGTGTTAAAGTGGCCCTCTCAATAGTGGAGTAAATTCACAGTCTTTCCACATTGACTGTTGAGGTTTTTAATGCGACTGAGATCCCTGTTATAATCGTTAATCAGATACACTGCTCAATTCACTAAATCCTTGGAAGCATTAGCAAATTGCTAGAACATCAATTTGCCTTTATCAGACAGTGCTGCTGTTATGGCCAACTGCACTGTCGTTTCCTGGAATCCATTCCTCAACTTCTTGTTCTGAAGTGACATCCTGAAATTATGGGCATCTCTATTGCAGATCGTTTTTCGACAGCAAACTAGGACACATCGCATTCAACATGACAGCCAATGATAAAAGAGGCATTCGGATGAACAGGTCTTAAGCTTCATTTCTTTCCTTTTCACATGGGAAAAAAACCCCAAAATAAAACAAAAACAAAAGTGGACACTGCAATGTTTTCACTGAATTATCACTTCATGTCATGTTAGCTCCACCTTGCTCTTCAATCGGTGCTATTGCTGACACACATGGAAGGCTTACAGTATATGTAGGAGGTCAGCACATAATTCAGAGCATAGCTTCAGCACAGAATCCTCCTGTTTTTCATTCTTCTTTTCTATGTAAGGCAACGCATCAACAGGTTGCGAGCCATATGCTCTTCCTGACCCACAAACAGGTGCTAAAAAGATTCATCTTAACATCGCATTTTCTACTCCCTTTTTCTCAGTTAAAATCCTGATAAAGTAAAAGCAGCAATAGTCTCTTCAAAATCTCTTAGGCCTCCCTTTATGCATTTATTATTGTATTAATTTCTTTATTATAAAGGAACTGGGCCATTCTTCGTATTTGTTTCAAGTGCTTTGATGCTGCTCACAATCTTCTTCTGGGGTCCAACGATTGTTACACCAATCTTTTTGAAGTCTCTAGGAGATTAATGAGAAGAAGAAAAAATGAGTGAGTTGTGCAGTATTCACTGAAGAAGTATATATCTAATCTGAAAGTAACAGAAGCGGAAGAACTGCAGTTGGGTCACTGGATTGCCACAGATATAAGAAAATGCATTTAAAATCATCATTAAAATCAGATTTTGTAGTGTGTTGACAAAACATTTCAATTGCTGGTTTGGAGATTCAGAAGCACAAATAGAGAAAGGGTCTTCTGTTCCGATTTAAGCACTGGAATTAGAAGCAGCAACTGAAAGACATTTTTCGTCCCATGCAGACAGAATAGAGCTCACAGACTTATCATTACATTACTCATCCCATGCAACCTAATGTTAGACTGTCATTGTGTTTTCCTGATTATACTGAATCAGCTACAATCTATGTCAGAAATTAGTAGTGTTGAGTGGAAAGGAGCAAAATGTTACAAAAACATTGTCCCCAAAGATCTTATGCATTATCATAGTGGATTAGTAAAAGCAGATACAGAAAAATGTAGTAGATATTAAAACTGGCACTGTTAATATTTAGTAAGTTAGGCAGACCTTTTAAAATCTGCAGTGATAATCTTGTCTTTAGCAGTGTAAGCAGAGGTTTAAGAACTTTAGGAGCTTTAGGAAGATGTCAGGAAACAGTGCAGCATATTCAAAACCCACCGTCCAGACTGTAAGGCCTAAAGGGTTGTAATTCCCATGGACGGCTCCCACTCAGGACAAGAGGCTGCAGGCCTGACCTCAGTCAGGCAGATTCTATGGACAAAACAAACCTTTAATCTAACTACCATAGTTACTGGCTGGAATACAATTGAATCCCAGTCAAGGATTTCGCAGTTTACAGTCACATTCTATACTAAAATGTGCTCCATGGATAATTTATGATCAGCCATACTGAAACCCAAGCCCAGTACCATATTTTGCAAGAGTAGGACTGAACAAGGATCATGTAGTCTCCAAATTATTAATCTGAAAAACGGAGGTACATTGTGTTAAGAATTCAAGTCTAAAAAATAATGATTGCCGTTCCCCACGATCTGTGCCAAACAACACATAAAACACCACGGTAGGCAAATGGCAGTAATTCGTAAAAAGATCAGTTAAAATTACATTAAACAGTCTGGAGCCAATGTTTATTTTTCTAAATTGTGTATACAATTAACTTGTCTATGTGATAAATACATCAGCTACTATGGTTAAATGGATGAAAGAAACTGTTAGATTTTACATTTTAAATGAGAATTTAAACATTTTGAAATGTGTACTGATTGTTTCTTGGACAAACAATTTCACAATACCAGAAATATTTATTACATTTATTATGTGACCAAATAAATCAAAGTCTGTTTGTTTATGTAATGTCAGCATCAACAGCTATTCACGACAGGAGCAAGGTTATATCAATTCTAATCAGACACACTCAAACTGTGGGCAATTTAGTGTATCAATTTAATATTAGATTTATTATTATGGTACAAAATGGTACCAAAAGTTGGTTATTAACTATTTTTGCTTTGTAAGGATACTCAGACTTTATCATTAGAAAATTCACATAAGTAACAGTTCTCATCCTGGAGGTAAACGCCAATGTAAATGGAGGCTTTCTCCGGCTTTCTCCGGTCGATGACAGTAATCTGTTGTGTGTTACTGCATTGTCTATTACACAAAAACAGGTCAGTGTTGTTTAGTCTGCAACTACTAACTGTTGGTTGCAATGCAGCAGAGTTACATACACAGACTTACATTCAGAAAGAACGCTGGATTTTTAATAAAATTAGGCTCATTTGTTAAGGCATTTGGAAAATAAGGAGTGACTAAAGTCTATTACATATTCCTTTGCACTAGCTTAAACTTCCTTTTGGAAGTTTCTGTGGAAAGATTGTGTTCATCTTAAATCGTAGTCTGTTGAAAAATAAATATTAATATGTATATAATATGTATATGAATATGTATATGCATACTAGATATTTTTGTATATAATGAATATACACATGTAAATCTAAAAGTCTAATTTCTGTGGGTTTTAATGGGTAAACTGTGACTCATTAGAATGTCAGCTGAAACAGGCATTGGAGTTCATGCACAATTTCCATTACAGTGAAAAAATAACCACCTAACCAAATACAAACACTTACTGCATATACAGATCACCTCACCACCTGATTTTTTATTTAAAGTAAACATTTACATTAAATACTTTGTCTGAAATCCTTTTGCAAATATGCATATCCGTTTATCTGTTCGCCCTATAAAGCATTGAACAATAGGCACTATTCTCTCTCCAGTAATTTCAGACAGTGTGGTGTAGCCCACTTCCCACTACACTGTAAGGAAACAATCTGCATGTTAAACTGCCCATTCTAGGTCATGGTTATAGGACTTGTTCTCGCTATTTGCATGTAATTATTTACCCAGACATCTGAATCAAACATGTACATAAAGCTTTCTCAAGGGCTGGTATCTCACTGCTTAGCTCCTTCCTCCAGAGAGTACTGTGCAGAAGAACAAAACCTCAGCTCCAGGACCCTGCCTTTGATCATGCTGATTATGAATGTCACTCTATTTATACTGTCAAATACCTTATCAATTGAGTCGAAAAAAGTGTCTCCACAGATGTTTTTCAGGCTAGAAGAAGATATATTGCCAACTACTAAACAACTTTTCTCATACACCAAGCAACCACATTTAAAAGTATAATGGATGCAGAATTGCAAATAAGGTTGTGGTATGTTGAGGTTCCTAGCATACGTTCCTCACATAAAAAGAGACCACACTCGTGCTGGCTGTCTTATTTTCTTCAAAATTACAGAAAAATGTGTGTTAAAAAATTTTGTAGTCAAGTTTCTAGATTTCACAGCCAGCAACTCTAGTTCACACAATAAACAAAAGTACTTGATGCTTAAAATACACACATATGTCTAACATGTTTGGCCTTCAAATGCAACATTTATAGTTTTAATTTAGACAAAGACAACACTGGAATTCCTGTATGATCAGATGAGTAAAGGGTGATCTTACTCTGCAGAGGTCTTGGGGAGTGTGTCACAGGAACTGTAGCTGACCCCACTGAAAACCTCTTTACAAGGCAGTGTCCTTGCACTCTCTAGCCAGTGTCCCACAGTGGTGAATGAGGTGATGTCTGTGCTGTTCCAGTCGAGCAACTGATTGGCTGGCCTGAAAGACACAAACAACATGAAGAGAAATGCTTTGAATGTCAAGACCTGGCTATTTAATCAGTTTATAGTCTGTGACAAAGTCACTAGCAAAACATCCATGTAGAAATGTTGAAGTTAAGATGGGCTGTCCTGAAATGCTTTCACAAATTTTATCACGTTCACGCTCGTAAGCTCTTGTTGGAAAGCAGACAAACTGGCAACGTGTTAAGATGTTGATCTGAAGAACATATATGATCTTATCTTGTGTAAACATCGTCAGTTCTTGGGCATACAAAAGTGGGACATGGTGGTTCATGAACTAAGCAGACAGAAGGGACCATAAAAGTGCATTTTACAAATGCCTGCATGCTGTCTATACGGAAATAGCAAGCATTCCATAATGATATCCTATACGTTCAGAAAAGTTTATTTTATTGAACAGCTATCAAAGAGTTTTTTTTAATCACGAGTACATGTACAAGGTGAAATCGATCCATGCCAAATAAGTAAATCATCCGTGGGAGCTGTTACAGCACTACCCAATTACAAATACAAATATGGTGCATTTAACAATTTACTGGCATGCTGCTAAAGGCTTACAATATAACCTAATTATATTTAATCATACACTAAATTCTGTAAATATCCTGGTTACTATATTGTTTGGAAATATCATAATTAAATCAAATCTAACGTTAATTCAGAACAGATTTAGCTGGACATTTTGAGTAAAGTTCTTATATACTTTCTTTTATTAAATGAAAACTTCTAATATATGACTCAGACTTCATGTCTGCTTTTAATATTCAGTTCCATCCATAAATAATTGCCATAGAATATGTCACAATCAACTTTATGTTGAACAAAATGTGTCATGGAATATTTTCCTATGCAAAGGTTTGTCTTCAGACCAATTCAAATCAGGTTGTAAGCAAACTGAAAAAAGTAAGATAAGACTTCATGTGCAATGAAGAGCCTAAGGACCAGTACACCTGATCAAGACCAGGAGTGCAGAGTGGAGGAAACAAGATTATGATTCCTTTGGAGATGGCTATTAATAGTAATGCAAATAAATTATAATTCCAGGATGTCCAGCTTACAGCCACAATTGTTCAATAGCAGACAACACTAAAGCCTGCAGCATCACTCTGGCGCCAGGTCATTGGGAAATATATCCAGACTAATAATTGGGAAAGGTGATCAAATCTTTCATATATGTTCACAAAAAAGAAATTTATTCAAGGCTCCCCTTAAGCAGCAATGCATGGATGTGAAAAGAAATCATGGCTAAACTGTATTTAAGTGAAGCAGTGCAGGGTTCAGGGTGTTATATACACTTTCAAATAAATGCTTAGTTATGGCAAGCATCAGATCAACATTTAAAAAGAAAACACTCAGCTCCAGACATAACACCATAAAATGTAAGCACTAAACAAAATTATACACTTGAACTCCCTATGCATAAATGGAAGAACATAATATGGACACAGTACAAAGAATATTAATATGCATAATATATATAAAGACTATGTATCAGTACATACACATGATCACCACACAACCATCCTGGCATAGTATTTTCACTGAAGTACTTCTACTGAGAAATACAAGCCTATGTTTTAAAGATAACGTTTTAAAAATTGATCTTCCCTGAAACAATTTCAGATATTATAATATCAACTAGCTACCATTTTATACTGTAAGAATGTTATGTCCAAGGTTGATTTCCCTTATCAGTGGTACACTACATGTTGATTCCCTAATTATACCAATGTCATCCATGCCCAGGTGTCAAAGACTAACTGATGCTGCACTCTGGCATGGCATTTCTGTCTGTGACTCTGCATCTATTAAAAGTCTCTATTCAGTATTATACAACATACAATGATTAAATATAAGGAAATGAAATCAGTGTGAGAATGTGTCAGAACTTTATGCAGATGGTATACACTTGGAAACATGCTTTTTGTCCCATTAAAAGTTCAACAAACACATGGTAGCATAAATTCCCAGGAACAAAATTATATATGCTGCTTAAATCATGCTCTAAGATGCTCAGAAATCCTCTTAGTATCAATTAGCTGTGAGTCAGACCATCACCATCCCCTTAAACAGACCTTCCAAATGTAAAAATACGAATGACCTACTTATATTTTTATCAAAAATTCCTGGTTGATGGGAAAAAATTAACTATTAGAATCATCATCTTTAGTTAATGTGGCAAGAAAATATTTTACTGCAACCCAAAGCTGTGTCGTTAACCTACCCAGTATCCCAGTAAACTATAGATGACTTCACTTTTTTCTTTGTGTTTTGATCCAATGGATTATTTTCAAACACCACAATGAATTCTCAACAAAACACACAAAGCACAGAGGAAAGGCCAAACATAAAAAGAAGCATCTTTGTTGCTGGGAAGGGAAGTGATAGTCTAAAACCCCTGTGTCTCTAAAACTGCTGGCTCCTCGACTCTGAGCCTTCTCTCGGCATGAGTGCAAAAGACACGGGGAACAAAAAGTGGGGTAAACAATCGCCTCTCTGTCTGTTCCAATCCTTTTATTTTTTTCCCTCTTCTCTCTTTCCCCACTGGTGTAGTGACCTCTAAATAACTGTGGCCGCATAGTATCTTGTTTTTAAAGCACTCAGGGGAAAGAGGGGAAGAGGCAGGACCTGACTCGCTCCTTCACAGAAGGGACATCTGGGCAGGCTCATCATGGACAAGAATGTGCCTCTCACCACGAAGAAGCAAAAAGTGTAGCCTTCCCTAAGCTTGGAGCGCTCCTACAGTTCCCTTCCTCTGGGACACGATCTGTAGGTCTCGCTCTTCCCTTGAGTGAAGGTCAGGCCTTGGGAGGTGGAAGGTGGCTGAAGTGTTGCTCAATTAGCACTTCTAGCTCAGAGATAAATGAGGGGTATGGGAAACGATGTAGCTGAGGCTGTAGAAGGTACCTCTGTGCAATAAATCACCTAGGCTTACTGCTCGCTGACCACCCGCATTAAAAACCAATCAGGAAAATTACGAGTGAATTTCCTGGTACCTAAACGCACATCCCTAAGAAATCATTACTCATAGCTACGTTCTTGGGCCTCCTAATAATGAAATAGTTTCCTGTTATTTTACTGTACCAGAATGTTACTGCATTATCTTCAATAGTTTTGTATTTAACAAAGAAATGAATGAGTCTATTAATTAATTAAAGAAATTAGTCTATTTTCACAACAGGAATAAGTGTATTATGACCTGGCCTGTGGTATTCACACACAGTGTCTCTGCTGAGAACTGCTCTCTATGACATTAGGTCTTTACTACAACCCCAATTCCAATGAAGTTGGGACGTTGTGTGAAACATAATTAAAAACAGATGACTATGGAGATGATTTGCAAATCCTTTTCAAGCAATATTCAAATGAATATGCTACAATATATTTAAGACAATATATATTAAGACAATATATTTAATGTTTAAACTGATCAACTTTATTGATTTTAGGTTTTTGTTTGCAAATATGCACTTCTTTTGAATTTGATGCCTAGAACATGTTCCAAAAAAGTTGGGGCAGGGGCAACAAAAGATTGGGAAGGTTAAGGAACACTCTGAACATCTGTTTGGAACATTTCACAGGTAAACAGGTAAGGTGTCATGATTGGGTATAAAGTGAGCATTCAAGGCTCAGTCGTTCACAAGCAAGAATGGGGTCATGTTTAAAACTTTGCAAACAACTGTGTGAGCAAATAGTTTAAGAACAACGTTTGTCATGCAATTGCAGGGAATTTAAGTATTTCATCATCTACAGTCCATGATATTAAGATTCAGAGAATCTGGAGAAATCTCTGAAAGTAAACGGCGAATCCAAAAACTAACATTGAATGCCCGTGACCTTCAATCCCTCAGGTGACACTGCATTAAAAACCGACATCATTCTGTACTTTATATTACCACATGGGCTCAGGAACACTTCAGAAAACCATTATCAGTGAACGCAGTTCATCGCATACAAATGCATTTTAAAACTCTGCCATGCACAGCGAAAGCCATATATCAACAACAACCAGAAACACCGCCGGATTCTCTAGGCCTGAGCTCATCTGAGATGGACTGATGCAAAGTGGAAAAGTGTCCTGTGATCTGACGAGTAAACATTTCAAATAGTTTTTTAGAAATCATGAACATCTAGATTGTTATCAGCCAAAAAAGTTCAAAAGCCAACATCTCTGATGTTATGGTGGTGTGTTAGTGCCCATGCTGAAAGGTACATACAGGTTTTGGAGCAACATGTGCTCTCATCCAAGCAACGACTTATCAGGGACATCCCTGCTTATTTCAGCAAGACAATCCCAAGCAACATTAGTAAGTCAGTCAGGAAAAAGAAATCTGTTAAATGTTGTAATTGGTTAAAATGTAACATGACAGTAATGACAGAAGACTTTTACATGTCCTTAATATCCATGTGAAACTTACTATTTGTTTATAAACAGAATGTGAGATTAAACAAAAGAAAGGGCACAGTACTGAGTCCAGAGTTGAGCCTCTGGATGTAGTGAACTGACACTTACCTGGAAGCTGTGTTTGCCGTGATCTTTAAACTTCCAGGATTACGTATAAGCTTGTCCAAAATGCTTACAATTTGCTCAAACTTGGGCCGGTTGTTTCTCTCCTTTTGCCAACAGTCCAGCATTAGCTGGTATAGAGCTGCAGGGCAGTCCATTGGTGGAGGAAGACGGTAGCCCTCATCCACTGCTTTGATAACCTGTAGTTCATAACATTCATGGTAACGATTAATGTCATGCTCAGATATTTAAAGTGTTTTTTTCTGAGGAGAAGCACTACTATAGTTGAAGTACTTTCTTGACAGTTTCTTGGGACAAATATCTACATGGCCAGCATATTATGATTTAAGAACTAAATGACAGCAATACAAATTCACTTTTATGAGCACAACATTGACTGATAGTTGGATCTACTAAGTAGACATTTTGTTACTTTCCTCACTTACTCAGTTCTATTGTACGAGGAACACATATTTCCACACTGCTATTCTTGTGAGGTGATCTTGCAGACGTATAATCGGTAAGTCCAAAGTTCTAAAAGGTACGACACTACAGACAGTGATATTCAAAGTACTAATACTGATTTATTATGTTCATATTTATGCCTGGTGTTACTGTCCCTCTTTTTTCTATGCTAGCTAGTGACTGTCTCTGCTGAATCACCTGTCCCTTCATGCCTTTATCCCACAGCAGGAGGACGTTCTGTCTTTCTGACATTGCTCTACTTACATCCTGATTGGACATCTCCCAATAAGGCCGTTCTCCATAAGACAGGACTTCCCATAGTACAATGCCATAGCTCCACACATCGCTGGCTGAAGTGAACTTGCGGTAGGCAATGGCCTCTGGTGCTGTCCACCTGATTGGGATCTTACCACCCTGAGGAATATTGCACAAAAACAAAGTGTAATTGGCATTTCAATTACTTAATTGTTTTGCCAAATGTATGCATCTACAGTAACTGGTTAAATGATTAGTATTACACAACCAGTGCTAATAAAGCATTATTCCACATTACACATGACACTTAATATGCAGTCAAATATTTTAAGCATGCCAGAGCATTTCTGAAAAAGGAGCCACATCAAGTTCCTTTGCTTGTAATTAATAAAACTACATCATGCACTCGATCTATCATTTGCACATTGAGCCGAACCTGGACATAGAGTGACGGCACTGGACAGAGACCTTTAATTGAACCGATTCTTGGGCTACTCTCATCAGCTTTACTGTGTTTACCCAGCTTACCCAGGCTGCTGGAGTTTGACTATGCTCATCCCTCATCGTTACAGCAGGGGTGGAAAAAAGTGGGTGATGCTGGAGCCAAGGCCAACTGCCTATGTAGCCAAGTATCACAGTTCTTGCCCTGCTTCCTTTAAACACATGGCCCTCAAAAAATAAACTCACTAGTGTGCACGTCTCCCCAGTGAACGTATGCAAACAGGTCCAGCTCTATAAGTACCAAGATTACCACTAATGAGTGTAAAATCTGACATGGTTTCCTTCTGCTGTCTTCTAGGTTTAATAGAAATGAAAGGTAGAAGTGGTCAGAATTTTTAACATTTGAAAATCCCAAAAGCCAAGCAGTGAGGCAACCCATTAGGCCTGATTTCACTTATAAAACATGCAATCAGCCCCTTGTCCTTAACAAATGGTGTATTCCAGTAAACTGTGAAGTAACTTTATTTATTTTCACAAGACAACGATGTGCAAACAATGCATAAAAGCATCATAGAAACCGCTGAAAACATGGGTAGAATTCTATCATGTGTACACATGTGCCTAATGCCACTAATACTGATGACTTGATACTTTTGGTTGCCAAAAATGCATTGATAGAAAGTATTACAAGCAACACAGAAATTCTGAAAGATGAAATTTCAGATTCAGAATTTTATTTAAATTGAATTAAAATGTTGGTCATTAAAAGGATGTTAAATGGCATATACCCGTGCATGTACAGCCACTGACTGATTTTATTTAAACAGAGGCTGGCCGAGAAAAGAACTTAAAAGTCTCATTGTTACTAGACTCAAAACACAAATCTAAAAATGTTATTTACAATGAAAGAATTATGAACTGCTATTTTAAGTTACAATACATACATGGCTGCAGCAATAGAATAAATGTCAGGCACTTTTTATTCGATTATTTTTTAAAACAAACTACCACTCACTCTGGTTGTGTAGGCAGCCTCAGGATCATCCTCAAGCACCCTGGACAGGCCAAAATCAGACACTTTGCACACCAGGTTGCTGTTGACGAGGATATTTCGGGCAGCCAGGTCTCTGTGCACATAGCCCATGTCAGAAAGATATTTCATACCCGACGCAATTCCACGCAGCATACCGACCAGCTGAATCACTGTGAACTGAGCATCATGTTTCTGTTACAAAGAGAGAGATAGAGCGAGAGAGAGAGATAGAGCGAGAGATGATAAGTCGCCAATAATACAACGATAGACAGGAAGCGAGTGTAAAAGAAAGGGTAATATGATCTGGCTAGCTGTAAACCTTTTCAAAAATACTGTTTATACTAAATTTTCCATTGACTTCCTTGAGCTGGCAGATAATGCAATAAATAAATTATATGCCATACAAAAAGTCAAAATACAAAAAGGCTAATAATCAAAACAAAAAGGAATCCGGTTTAATACATGACAGTAAGACATTATAATTTGATAAAATTAATAAAAAGTAAACAACACATAAGAAAGCGCATTTGTGTTTTTTTCTGAAGTGCACTGGCAGTGTGCTGCTGTTTACATTGGCATGTGTGAAAAGAGCTTATGCAGAAATGTATGCTCAGTGCTTAGAGATAAACACCATAGAGGAAACTCTTCAGCACATGTGGGAAGACCGGCCGGATGAATAAGCTGGCATTGATTTGTCAGCAAGCCCTAGAGAAAGAGCTTTCTTTACTAAAAACAGGCAAACTATCATCAACAGATGGCCACTGTGAGTGTGCCTCTTTTTCTGTTTTTCCTTTTACTTTCTTTCATCCTCTCGCTCTTTTACCTCCTGCATTTATGTCTTTCCTTCAATGTGAATAAGAGAAACTGGGGGCGGCGTTTATTCGCTGCATACAAAATTAGGTTGGATGAAAATAAACCCGGGACCACCTGGAACCTACTGGAGTGCGGACCGGTTCAAAGGCTTGCTTAATAATAGTGACATGAGCACCGATGAGGAAAGGCATTCAGTGTAGGATGACGTTTTCTTTGATAGAGTGCAGGCCATGCTGAAATGCACAGGAAATTGCAGTAGAACACTGCAACTGTTTTTTCCTTTTTTGGGACTGAGATGCTGTGCAGGCACATATGGAATACAGTTCAAATTGGTCTTGGAAAACCCAGGCGGTCAGTGCTCACAATGTTTTAACGCTATGCTAATTTCAGTCAACCAGAGCCTGTATTTAACCAGAAGTGTGGTGCATAACGTCAGTGCTCCCGTTGCCAAAACTCTGCAGCGCAAATGGACAAGGTTAAGCATACCACTAAAGCAAAACTTGATTTATTATTTTGTTTTAGTGAATGCAATGTTCTATGACTAGGTAAAAATCTGCACTGTATGCATCACACTCCAGTGAACAGCTTGTCCTTTAACATGTAAAATATTTAGCACTGCTTTTGTGGTTAAAACTGGCTGATAGAAAGGCTGAAAAGTTTTAGCAATGCCAGGACTGGACTGTGATTTCCAAAGGTAAAGCTGACCCATTTATGAGCTTATTAGTGCTTGCACTTGCACTATTTAAAAGGGTCACCTCTCTGTTTGCTTGTTTATTTTCACAGTGCTTACAAAAGGGGAAGTCATTTGAAGGACAGAGCACGCCTGGTCTGTTTAATTGGCATGTATGAGCTGGCCGGCAGAAGGCCAGTCCCCTTGCAAGCATTGTTTGAGATTCAACATTTCAAATCCATGCCCCTAACTGTTTCTTTTCTCAAGTAGAAGCCTAGTTTGTTCATTGTGAAAGAATGAAGCCATTGTGCAGATCATGTAAAGAACTGACACTTAAAAGCTTTTGGAACATCAGACTCTTAAAGATGGCTTCAATTCAACTGTTAAAATAAAACATAATGGCTTATCATTTTGCATAGAAATCAACACAAAAGACAGATGTCCTACAATCAGCTCTCTGCACAACAAACAGAGTCAGAGTGCATGTGGCAGAGTGTAATTTGGGTCTCTTAGTAAAAGTGATAGTAAAATGTTCTTAGCAATGGAGAAAATTTAGAGCTCGATGTAATACTCCGTAGAGATGTAGCAAAACTGGGGAGTAGTGAGTGTGCAGGAAAGGAAGACAGGTATTTAAATCAGTTTAAGATGAAACCTCAGTGCCATTTCCATGATCATACATAATGGAGGTTCATTATCCGCTCTGTGTGTCATACTCACTCGCAGGAAGCTGTCCAAAGAGCCATTTTCCATGTACTCTGTCACTATCATCACTGGCTTACCTAGAAAGAGACAGAGTGTAATATAGTTATGATTAGAAAGAGCTAAGGTTCTGCACTCTGCTGATATACAGTATATGTAGATTTTGGAAACTAACACACCATTTTGTGGCATTCGAAAAACAAAAATGAGCCACATTTAATTACATATCCTGCAGTCATTATGCAGCAACACCATTATTTCTAGAATGAAAACTTTCAGTTAAGATGAAATTTACGGCTTTCAGCGGGACTACATATGGCTATTATAAAAAGCCAAGTTTTTACAGCTGAATTTTTTACGGGTTGGAAAAGCAAACGGAGCGGCTAGGGCCTCCAACTGGACTAGCTGTACAGCTTTCATCACATCTGAGATATCGTCTGCGCTCCCCAGACAATAGCAATGCCCAAACTACTTGGGTGCACTTCTTCACATGACACTCCCCGACACGCTGGGGTCAGTCTGCAGCCTTGGGTTCAAAAGCACTTCCTGTAGGATAAAAAGAAGCTGTGGCTGAATTTAGAGGGCCCACAAGGTCAGCTGTCAGTATATGACAGCTTTATTTGTCCCTCTTGCTGGTCATAAATTATAGCTTTTACCAACTGCACCTTATTTCAGCCCTTGGAAGGGTCAGGTATAAAGAAGTTCTTAAATCAGCCATAGCCAGGTGAAGAGATCAGTTCCTAAAGTTTTGTATTACTTTTATCTATGTCCTTTTCCACATATGTGCATACCAGTGACCTGAGCACCGGATAACAGTACACTACGAAAAATAAACGTTTATAAAAGAAGCAAGTAGGACCAATGCTGAAATCTGAATTTATGAAAGCTATGATAATACATCAATAGTCCAACGTATAAAATGCTGCCTGCCACTTTCTCAGAACATAAAGGAAATTCTTGATCCCTGCATACAGGGACACAAATAAACATGCTTTAACATTTTAATTAACAATGATGAAGAGGTCATGTTCTGCTTGATTTTATGCTTTCTGGTAATATTAACAACACAACTAGCAACAATAACAGAACCTCTTCAACCAGACCTTACCATGGTTTCATAATCAGAAGTACAATATCCCTGTCCCTGAGAAACACCAACTGCAGTTCCATAAATATTTTGCCTAATGGTAGCCAAAGGCACAAGGTTAAATGGGGTGTGAAAACTCTGGGTTATTAAGAATTAACAGGACTGAGTTAATAAATCATGTCACATCACAGGCCATGGAGTCATCTGCCAGCCTCCCCCAGCAACCACTGCCAAAATTCTGCTTTCACACACATGCACAAACAACCCACTAGCTATCTGTCTCATTCTCTCGCTATTTCACGCAAATACACAAACGGGCACATATTTAATCCCTGTAACAGTAAACATTGAGTCATTTTAAAAGCCTATTATTTACAGTCAAAAGCATAATACTGAAAGCTTTGTATGATTAATTACACCTTAGTCTATGAGAAAAAACTGAATCCTTTCTAAATACTATTTGAGGCAGAAAAGAACTGTTTAACTAATCCATTCTGACAAGAAACAATTTGTACATATTTTGATTTTGCACTAGATTCTAGCAGCAACAACAAAAAAAATCCCAACATTACTGTGCAACAAAGGGGTTTAAAATATCCTCTGTCTTAAGTTTTCTGAAGGTCATACAATTGATTAATTAAGACTGTGTTATACAAAATGTCCGATGTCGTTTTCTAATGATTTAGAACTTCATTTACAAAGCAGAGCAATTCAAGGTTAGCATGAAGTATAATTGAAAAGAAGAATTTAGTCATTTTTATGTTCTGTCTGACTCTGTTATAGGCCTAATTTGTAAAAACAGACAGGCTAGGGAGCCTTTTAATATTACTGACGCAGGGTCTAATCAAGGTAAATCACGCACAATGACCTTCCAAAATATAAGAGGTAAACACTTTTTTCATGTTTTTTAACCACTCAGTAATGAGGCTGCAGTTTCGATCCCAGAGAAACACAAAACACTGGTGTAAGCATGTCCTGGCCTATCACACTGGCGGCAAGGGTTGCTGTTGCTGCACCAGGCGAAGATCCACGGATCAGCCTCCACCCTCTCCTCCCTCAGACACTGTCAACCTTGCCTGCATGTGATGTGTTACCCAACTGGAAGGAACAACTGGGGCTCAAACTGTGTCTCTGCTTTTGTGACTAGCATTGTAAACTGCTGCAACACCCAAGCGTCCTGTATGTCATTTGAAAAACTAGAATAGAAACATAACAAAAAGATCATTCCAAGTAAGACACTTAGAGGAAAATAGCACAACCCCTCAGGTCCTTCACTTACTGCTAAATTGTTTACTAACTTCAATTCAAGAACTTGTAATCGCTGGCTAAGTTTTGTGAGTAAATTCAAAATATTATTTAAAAAAATGAAAACTGCATAAACAGCAGTAACTGAGACAAGCTGCATAATTAGAATTCAAAAGGAGATAAAATTATAAAGAAATTAATCATTTAAAAGTTATTTCTAAGTTATTTCAAGACTAGTATAGCTATATGAAATAAAATGTGGAGAAGCTGATCAAACAAAGCTTCTACGTGAATGCTAGCACAGACTGGAACCCAGAAACAGCATGCTACATCCACATTTCCTAATCCAGAGTAATATCACTGTTTCCATGTTGTGCAAAAGTACCCTCCAAATCACTAATTTATATGCTATATTCGTCATTATGTCAGAAAGGAATTTATTAGATTAATTTCCACATGACCCAGCCTATAAAACAAAACAAAATATAAAAAATATATTAAATATATAAAGTTGCTAATTTAATGATAAAATGGCTTGGAGAAAGTTTCAGGCCATCAAGTCAGTGTAAATATAAAAAAAAACATATATTGTGCTGTATATTCACCAGATGAACTATGTTGAAAGGTACTTACTCCGCGTTACCACTCCTTCCAGTCTGATGATATTGGGATGATCAAATTGTCCCATAATGCTGGCTTCACTCAGGAAATCTCGTCTCTGTGTCTCTGTATATCCTGCTTTTAATGTCTTAATGGCAACACAAATTTCTTTTTTAGAAGGCAATTTTAGACGACCACTGCAGACCTCTCCAAATTCACCTGCAAACAAATCAAAGTTATCTAAATTAACATAAATTAATGTTCTGTTGATTTGAATGTTTATTAAGGTATATTAACTTATTTAATAACTAATCTACTTTATAAGTAAGCCACTTAAATCAAAAAGGTTTAATGATATAAACCAAGGCATAAATCTGGATAGTATTATGAGTATTGTGACCGATAATCAGTGACTTACTGTTCATCTGCATCAAAGTAGGATTTCATCTTACTTTTATAGTCAAAAGGTAATTACAGTAATTATAGTTAGCTAAAAGTAATTACTTTGGTAATTATATATGTGTTGTAATGAAACTGTAATAGCAAATGTCCCAGATGTGTAATTGTATACAATTCCTGCCCCAAAATGTGGGGTTCATGCTAAATTTGGCAGTAAATGCAAATATAGTGGTACTTGATGTAACAATTAATTCTGAATTATACTAGAAAATTCTAAAATTCTAAAGAACATCTGTCTTTGAACTGAATCTCAAGTAAATGTGGGTCAAGCATCAAGACAACAAACTTAGAAACAAAAGTTGTTCTAAATGGAATATTTCGGAATGGCTTAGTCCTGGCTCAGCAAGCAGTTAAAGTGATGAAAACCACTCCATCCCAGGCTGAAGCTGTTGCTTTAAACATTTCTTCAAATTGATGTGTAGCACTGTTCAGATGTTACTGAAAACATCAGTCACTGCTTTAAGTCGGTCACTTCAGATATCAAAAGCAAGAGTTTGCACACTTTTGCCACTTTTAGTTACACAATATAGCATTATTTTGATCAAGAAGTAATATTACTAATACAATATTTCTAAAGGGTTTACAAACTTT
The DNA here is from genome assembly GCA_033117975.1 of Parotocinclus spilosoma. Taxonomy (NCBI): domain Eukaryota; kingdom Metazoa; phylum Chordata; class Actinopteri; order Siluriformes; family Loricariidae; genus Parotocinclus; species Parotocinclus spilosoma. Next base: position 4,965,059 of record JAVSBV010000121.1, read on the forward strand.
TATGCACCATGGCCAAAATGTATCTAATGTATAGAAAATGCTACTTAGCACAATGTTTAATCGTTTAACCCTTCATCATATAAACACAACATGTAAGTTGCCATATCTGGAAGAAATGAGAGGTGAATGCAGAGAGACGATACGAAGATGGTTTCTTCAATAACCAAAGCTGAGGTACAAAAGTAAAAAAAAAGTAAATAAAAAAACAAAAAACCTAACAAACAAACAAAAAACAGAGCAGTAGTACATCCAGACAGAATGTAAAAAATGCAAGGCAAAAAGTCCAAAAACAAAGCTGGGTTCATTTACAGGAATAATAAGTCAATAATGCAATGTTCAGAATCAAAGTCACGCTAGAGTGCAGGTTTGGTGAAACCTCGCAATGAGTGTGTGAGAGAATGAAATTGAAAAAAAAATCTGATGGGAAACTGGTGTGTGTGATCAGTAATTGGACTAGCTATAATGAGCGAAAGAGTGAGTTTTGTATGAATGAAGCATGCTGAAAAATGGAGTCCGAAAGGGACAGGGTAACGACATAAGTAAACCTCTAAATAAAAGTGCTAAATAAGAGCCGTCACATGTCACCACCTACTACCTAGCTACCTACCATCTTAAAGTGCTGAATATATTGTCCAGTAAAGCGTCAACATTTATGGTCATATGTCCTAGGTGTAGGCTGATGTCATGGCTTTAGAGACAGTAAGCCTACAGGATAGTGTCCCATTCCATGCACTGGGTTTGTATCTATAAATCAAGAGGCATTAACTTGATATGTGCTCTAGTGTTTAAGACATCAGGAACATGAAGTGCCTGTGAGAGAGCAAGCTTAAGGGGAAGAAAAATAATATCACTGCTGGAAGTCTGTGCCGCTTGCACACACTCTTGAGCTCCATCAGCAGGTACTCTATTAAAGTGATTCAGGGGATAAATATGACCACAGGGAGGGATGTTCACCCAATCTCACAGCTCACTCAAAAGCACACACTTCACGCTGAGGTATTAAATGATTCTCATTTAAATTACCTGCCATGTCTTTTACAAACGATTTCTTTGATTTTACATGTATGGCTGCAAGTCAGCTTTTGAGTAAAAAGTCTGCATACCTGCACCCACTACCTTGTCGATGGCAATGCAGGATGAATCCAGCTCTTTGGCAAATTCATGCACTGCCTGACTTGGGTCTTCATAGGTGTGAGGATCCACATATGTTCTGACACCAGGCAGCCGCACTGAAAAGAGGAGTTGCAGAAAACTGATTATAACTTCTATAATGGTGATCAAATAGTAACATGGGTTAAAAACTGAAAAAAAACTATACATATTTTATTAACCTGATTGGTGATTGCCATAAAAAGCTACATTACTGTGCAAAAGTTAGATATAATATTACATATTAGACATAATGCTTATATATAGTATTTTCTTAGTCCCTTTATTAGAAATACAACCAGTAAGTACAGGAAATGTATATGCAGTACTAAAAACTGAAAATAAAAAATAAAAACTGCTTCCATAGACTATATTATTGTATAATGTACAATTGAGTATTCAGTGTGACCTCCTCCCCTTACTCTTGAGCAATAGCTGCATCTGGCAGCTACATGGGAATGCCAAGTTGGCTCTTTCACAGTCTGTAGGAATCTTGACCAGGAATGGTGTTTTTGAAATTGTAGTAGCCAAGACGTTACTCGAAAGATTGACATAGTAAAAAGACTAAGATGCTTGAGCTCACTAAGATTGAAATGATGATCAGTGAAAAATGTATTATAGTGCGATGAAGTCTGAGATGTTTGGGTGCAATAGTTGACAACATGTTATATGATACAATTATACCACTGCTAAAACAACAAATGTAAATTAAATAGTCATTGAATTCACAAGTCCAGAATGACATACTTACAGTGACCATTGCCAAAGTGAAGTCTCTTCTTGTCTGGATGTTTGGATTTCCGATAGCCACAACACCTGTCAATCAAAGTGTTGTCAATATTTAACATCAATACATTTAGCTGAGCTTTTATCTACTCTACACCATGCTGCAAGAAATCCAATGACTGTACACACACAATTCTGAGCCAGGATAACCTTGATTTGTTTTGCTATGAGGACTGTATTTGATAGCTTATAATAAGCCATATATTTACCCAGACCTTTAACAGTGCCATGTGCCAATATCTGATCTGACACTAGTTCTCACAGTGACTTTTACATTAAATAAAGAAAGGGGCAGATAAAATAATACAGCTTTTGCCAAATAAATCATCCAGAACTATATATAGGCAGTTGACATGCAAAGACAAGCACCCCTTCATCCAGTAGATATGGGGTGGGTGTGGTGAAGAGGGGGCCTTAGGGATAAGACATATACAGCATAATGGAGACATGACAGGTTCTAGAAGGCCACTATGAAATATCTGAGATATCTGAGTGACAGACCAACCTGCCAATCACAACGTAGAGAATCACAGTAAGGAGAATGATGGCCACAGCAGAAGCAATGGCTATTAGGACCACCTGGCTGTTCTCACTAGAGATTGAAAATGCTAGAAGAGAAAAACAAACAGCAAAATATATATTAAATATAATTAACAATAGCGAAATACAGTTGTTACAATTACAATAATTTACATTTTTTTAGTTCACGTTCAAGGACATTTAATAAACTATTACACGACACTACGTGCAATGAGTGGGCATCGCAGTCGACATACAATTCAACTGGTCTATCCCTGACCCTGAAGAATTCTGAAACTCTGTAGTCTCTCACAAGGTGGAACATCCAGAAACGTACATCCAGAGCATAAGTTGACTAACGGTGCCAGGGAGGAGATATTCGGGATGCCAGGTAGCTAAGAAATGCAGCTAGATTACTGACAGACCTCCCCTCACCAGAGGTGGAATATAATGTAGGGAAGCTCAGCTGTTTTATTTCCAATTCCACCTCTAGTGAGGTGAGTTCTTTCAGTTACGGTGTTTCAGCAACCTGACACACAGACTTTCTGTCAGTTACCTGACATGCTGTTAAGTCTGCATTTCTCCTGGCTTCATCAGAAGCTATGATACATTAGCTCTCCTTGGGATGACAATGTGTTTATAAGCACTTAATAATCTGCAATAATAAAATTTGATTTTTGTCAGTAATTTGATCAATGAGTCTACATGCACTTCAAGTAATCAGACGGGATATAAACTCTGGGTTTACATGACTCTGATTATCATTTTTCAACCAGTCAATTAACTAATACAAATATGCAATGTAAAATTTAATATGAAATAATATTTGTTTTTAAATTTTCTCCTGTATAGTGTGTTTCAGAGTCTGGTAATGATAGATCCTGTGAGAATCAAAAAGAACAATCTTTAGAATAAGTTGACATGACATCCGAATTGTTTATTGCGTGCGTAAACGAGCTGACTGAGAACTAAAATCAGGTAACTAGTTTAAATGCCATGAGAAATCCACTTACTATTAAACAATCTAGCTCTCTCTGTATCAGATTTCTAGATTTGAGTATGATATTTACATGACAACTAGGATAGTGAGATGCAAAAATGACTATGGTTGTATATATAATATTAAGTGCATGTAAACACACTTAATAATCAAGGGTGCTCCAACGTTTTTGTATCTGTACTATGACCTTCCTTTGCCACCTAGTACCTTTTTTCGACAGAACCCATATTCTGCCCAATTATATTGCAAATGCTTAATGTGTGTTCAAATGAGTGTGTGATTAAATGACAGCCTTGTGTTGTATTGAACTAGACTTCGTTGAAGTCCAGGCTTGACAAGAACAAAATTTTTTCACAGTGAGACATAGATATATATGCCATGACCAACATGTATAAGAAGTCTTCCTGATTAGGAAAAAAGAATGATATTGTATCATTGCTTGCTTAATGCCAGTTTAGTTAGCACTTTGTCCACTGCTAAATAAAGTGTAACAGAAGCTAGTCATCATCATTTATCAGTTCATTCAACTGCTCCTTTGAAATTATGATCATTTGACATAATTACCACATTATATCGACTAAAATGATGTAACAATATCTTTAAGTAAGCCATGACTCTTACAAAACCTCCAGACTGTGAACTAATAAGCAATAAGGCTCTGGTGACTGATTTTCTAAAATCCCAAAGGTACAGCACATTCTGCTCAGATTAACAGATGAATAATGGGATCTATCATCTCAGGGGAACAATGTCATCATTTTACATTTCACATTTGCTATGCATGTGGAGTTTTGGAGGCACTGGCAGTTTAGTAACCTGGAGAGATGAAAGGCCCTGCTGCTTACACTATATCATTTTGTTCCCAGCCTGTGCATTGATTTCCTATAAATGTTTCATCAGTAGGACGGGTGTAGAAAAAGAGGCGTTTCTGCTTTGAAAAGAGGGTATACATTGTATCAAAACGCACATGCTGTATGCGCCGGTCACTAATGGCATCACGGCCTAGATTGTTGTATAACAATACAGACGTAAAGAAAATACAAAATTGAACTACTTAATTTCAGTTCCAAAAAGAGCACCAGCAAAAAGCAATAATACAACAGTACAATAGTAATTAATAATATTGATTTAGCAGGGGGAATAATGCTATTCTATAATGCTGTTTTAATTGTTCAGTATTAAGATGATGTCTGCTTACAGTCCGGGCTGGTCTCAAACTCAAACTTGCGACTGCTGCTGCCGTAACCTGCTGCGGTACGGGCTCTAATCTGCAGCAGGTATCTGGTATCTGGTTTCAGTCCACTCAGAGTCACATTTGTGCCCTTGGATCTCAGGACAGTGTAGCTGGTCTCTTGTTCCTCCTTCAGAAAACAATGGAAAGACAAGAGTAAAGTGAGAGACATGCTAATGTAATAGAGATAGCGATGCAGACAGTTGAGATGAGCAACTTGAAGTAGTTCAGTCCTAATTGGAGCAGACTGTCTCCATACAGAGTCACTTCCCAGCAGACTATTTGTGGACTTGTTAGGAGCTAAGTCAGTCATGTTGAGTTACTTTTTGGCCTCAGAAATGTGTGTTAATAATCAGGTAAGTTCCACTCTGCTGCATACAAAACTCAAATTGATAAATTGCCATATTTATTTTTATTGCTTTTGTAAACATCTCTAAGGTGCAATGATCGTCTCTACCAGACTGAAAAAACTGTGATAGATTTATGGGATGGCTTTACTTTCAACCTATTGTTTCCAGATGTTCCTGTAATGGGGTAAAGTGAGATCAGTTGAATGAACATTGGTTGGAGTTTCAAACCATTAAACCATTCTTCATACCAAAGAGGTATTTCCAGATAATGGCAGGATCAGTCTAAATGTTGTGGTTTTCTTTTTCACACATTAGCTTTATGGTATAATGCCAATTTAGAAGTAAATTAAACGGAATATTAGATACATATTTATTATAGATCACACTATTGAATATTAATTTGTTTTCGAGAAATTAGCAGTAACAAGACATCTGAAGAATATTTCTTAATTTAGGCACGCTGTACACTGTGATATAAAATTTGATGCTAAGACAGAATAACTAATACAAGATAATCTACTACAATAGTTAAATGTTACAAAGTAAAATAATTACATAATACAAGGAACAGCATTGTGACATCCTTGCCTTTATATGTATTATATGCCTGATTATGCAACATACATGCATATTTTATTCTTGTTTGAATGCATCAGTGAAGCAGTTGTATGCAGTATTATTTAGCCTTCAAAAGTCTTCAGCCTATATCAAATATCATAACCTGTGGTTTGACTTCATCCCCATTGCTTTCTCTTAACAAGGAAATAAAATAAAAAAAACACATCTCAGGCTTTCATATAGAAAACATGTCACTCCAAACCTGCAAATGGAGTGCATCAGATTTAATGATTCAGCATGCACTTTAAAATAAACTCAGTCTTGATGTCTGGGAAAACGAACCCAATACCCTGCACCATATCATATGTGTCTTCGTTTAAGTCATAAATCTTTTCACAGGTTGTCACTGTTCACTGCTCATGACACCATGTGATCCCCTGCAAATCACACACAGGTGTGTCCAACCCATTTCTGCTGGAACTATTCTTACCACATTTTTCAGTTGTTCATCAGTCACCTACTGACACTGGAGTTTGATAAGGCATGCAATTGTTTCTTTTCAGTGTGCAGGCTATTGTTGAACTTGAAATATGCTTGTCACGTTCTGCTCTGACAATCTAATCATCTGGAGATTCTGCCTAAAATTTCACTGAATAAGAAATCTGTATAAAAACTAAAAATGTTTTCTATAAATATTCTGTCCCCACAAGTTTTATAAAATAAACAAATGGAAAAATATAAACCAACAAGTGTATATTCTCACTACTTCTGCTTTTAGTTAGAGTATTAAAATGTCCATCAATTTGTATTTTGTTTAATTGCTCATCTTAACTGGATCAGGGCAATTACCTAAATGAGGTAAATGTTTTTTTAGGGAGGCATTGCATGACTATTCACACAGGACTTATTTAATGTACTTAATGAAGACATACTGCTCACAAAAATCAGGGGATATTTCAAAATGAGATTTCCCTTGATTTTTGTGAGCAGCATATTTAGAATAGTTTGCTTAGTTTTATTGTATGCATGTATAGTCTAAACATTAAGTCGTTTCAAACTAGACTCATTGATGCTATTCCTATTCTGGACCTCTTTTGTGAAGGTAGTTCTGGGAAGTCTTGGCGTTAGTGAGAGTCTGTGAGACATGGAAACGGATTTAGGGGCCTCTCTCAGTGGGTGTGTTTGTATACTTCTTGCGAGGGTCAGTGGCACTCTTGTTATCCTCTGCCAGCCTGGATCAAGGGTACTATAGGTCCGATGAGGTGTATACTTGGCTTTTCCACATGGCAGACCCAGCTGTGTAGGATTTGGGGAAGTCAAGTCACACTTTTGGAAGCCTTGCTACAGAGGCATGTGTAATTAAGAAAAATACAATAGAATTTATTGTGAAGGAAGATATTGTGCCACCCAGGGTCAAACAGGCAGATTCCAGAGTGTAGAAGTGCCAGTGAAACTACCCTAGGATGAGCTGGCCTTAGTTTCTAATAAGGAGATTATGCCCAACCCGGAGCATTTCACAGGCTATGATTTAGAGTCTGAATGATCACACTGAAAGAGATTTCACAAAAGCCCTCTAAACAAAACAGAATGGTTCGTTACATTGCCCCAGCTCTCCTTTTTGGCAGTAGATTGACCTGTGTCTATATAACCATACGTGAAATATTGTGTGACTGTTAAACTGAGGGGGTACAAATACAACTAGATAATCAGTGATCAAGTTAATTCATAGACAGTAAAGGTCTACCATTTTTACAGTGTTTAGGGGAATTTTACCAAGCAGGTAAAATATTTTAAATTAAGTAGCTATTTCCTAATACTTGTACAAAGACTGTTTGTGATACATACCTGCCTTATAAAACAATCTATAAAAACACTATACAGTCACACAAGCAAAAATTGTTATGTTGGTATTTTCTCCTAATAATGTTATAAAAAATAAATCTACAAGGGGTCACTGTTATTGAGAAAATTTGCCATGAAAGCCAAAAAGGGTCACTTTTAATATTTCTATTTTCCACTATTTTTCACTACTGGGCTATTACACTACAAACACTATCACATATTGTTAATCTATTACTATTACTATTGTATATTATTACACACTGACTTAACATTCTAGGTTTTTAAAGATATTAATAAACTAACTCCACATATTGCAACACTTGATAGAAAATTTGTTAGCGTTTTGTCAAGAGCTGGAGATGGCATGAAACTGGACATGGAACTCTCGTAATACTCTATGCAGAAAAAATCCTGTTTAAGCTAAATACCTATATATTCTATCTATATCTATATCTATGTATTGTTTGCAGAATGTTTGCAAGTATTCAAGCACTTAAGTCATTTACACATTTTTATTTCTGTGGGAAATTTCTGGCCAAATGCAACCAAATTTTACTTTCCTCATACCATCAAATTCCCTGCCAGTTTGTGAGAGACTTTCACAATGTCAGAGTCCAATTAAGCAGCTTCCTGTAGCCTGTGCCGCCTGAGGGACACATTACCCACTTCAAGTTGGAGCAGAAGATATCACAGTGCCTGACAGTATGAAAGAGCTATTGAAAACTGACCCATTGAAACTCTCATGGCAGAAACAATGATGTGGGGCAACAAACCTCACCCTGCTATTCCGCATATTAAATCAATCAGGGCTTCCTGTACGCTTCATTAAGAACATGGCAGCTGCAGAAGACCTGGGCAGGGGCTGCCTGAACTGTTTTTTGAGAAGAGACTGTGACTGAAATTTTTTTTTTAAAGATGAGCAAAGGTTCAACAAACAGCTGGGGTTCAGATCATTGTTTATCCTGTCACAATGGATTAGGTGATGCGATGTGATTTGATATATAATTACATGGGTATGAATTAAGATCACTGGTCAGTATAAGAGGAATTTCACAATAAAAAAATAATTCTACAAACAAATAAACCCTAAGGAACTACGATAGTTGTTAATAAATGATGTCGCTATGTGTTGTAGAAAAAGAATTTACTCTTTATTAGATTTAGTTGCTACTATTGTTAAATGCTCGGGATGATTGAAGATTGTCCTTACCTTCTCATAGTACTTGACCTCGTAGTCCAAGATGATCCCATTGGGTCTTTCTGGCTCCAGCCATGATAGTGAGATGCTGTTTCGGGATGTTCTGTCCTTCTTGATGACTGTGACAGAGGATGGAGCTGCAGAGAGAATCAAAGAAAGAGAGAGAGGGATGGTGGGTGAGCTGAAAAGAGGATTAGCTTATTCCTCTCCACTTGTGACTGCATTATATGTCCGGTTCACAGGAAGTTCAGCAACATTTCGATTCAACTTGCATCCTGTGAAATAATCCTCAGTGGCCTAATTAAGTTTCCTCTCTAGTTGGGCCGATTTCAAAGTTTAGACAGACACATTGATGCATCTGTTCATAGTTTGATTTGTCAGTGTGTGGTTATTATGGTATTAGTACGGTCACAATAGACGAAGCTACTGTCTGTCCAAGTCAATGCTGCAAGCAAAAGTTTTCAGCGCTCTCATTCTTTTAATGGCTATGTGCTCCAAATATCGGTCTCTCATAAGTCTTTCTGTTCCAGTCCTTCACATGGTCTCAATATGTGATCATAATTCAAGTCAGAATTCTGTCCCTCCCGCCGCCTCCTCCCTGACTCACTTGCTTTCTTTTTTCAGTTTTACAGCTCTCTAATTGCAAGGCAGTATGGACGCCATGAAGGCATCTGACTGGCCTATGCTTTAATTTTATTAGACCACAGGAAAAAACATGTTGTTCTTTGAAATGTTCAAGGTTTTCATGATTGTGATTACACAGTTTTGAAAAGCTTTTTTCCACTTGGAATCCCTTTTTACTGTTAATGGATCCAGATGGATACAGTCTGTTCCTGGTTGCACACTTACACCATTTTGATAAGGCATTACAAAAGTTTTATAGTGACCACAGTTTATGGTAGGCAAAATTTATGGTGAGTGGAGTTATGTACATCCTTTTCAACTTTCTGACTGAATAAAATAGGCAACGCTCTTCAAGAGGTGTAGCCAATAAAAAGAAATATTTTAACAGGCCATCGATCCACCATGAGCTCTTGACACAAACATTTGTAAATTATCTTAGTGAAAGGCAGGTATGACACTGACCAAAAATTCGCCTCTCAGTGTAGATAGTCTTGCATGGAAACTCCCCTGTCTCTTCGTATGCAAGGCAAAAAAGACCTGACAACCACAACAACTACTATATATTTATAGAATTTCTCATCTCTTCATTAAGGTCTTACCACAATGTTAAATCCAACAAGTTTAAAGAATTTAAAAAGGAAATCACACTGCGCTCTTGCTCTTCTATTATTTTCAGCTTTTTTGAAACTTAAAATTCTGAGCTGGCAGGAATGGTAGGAGGCTGTGGTTTGTCTGACGACACCCTGTCAAAATGGGAGAACAAAAGCATTTAAAGCTTTTGGAGGCCAAGGGGAAAAGTACTGTCCTAACACTAAGGACAAGATTGCATGTGCTGTCTCCTTGGGGCTGCGCTGCACATGCTTGCTGTGTTTATATGGAACGGGCTGCACCGACATCCCTGTGAGCTCTCGTAAATGTGCTCTCTAACAGAGAGTGCAGCTGCGGAGTGAGAGCATTTGACTGTCCGTTCACACATTTATCTCCTGCTTCCATTTGCATTTTATACGACAATAAATGGAGCTGTGCTATTTGTACAAGGTCAAAGGAGTAAAGTTGCGGTGAAAGGGGTTATGATCTCTAGTGTTTCAGACTCTTTGAAAGAGCCCAATAATCAAATGAAACACTCATTTATTGTATATCCACTGTTTATACAGAGTGGAGAAAAAAAAATGCTTCATAGCAGAGGCATACCAATGGAATGAAAGAGACGTGGGCCTTTTAAGAGCTATAGCGTGAGCACGCTTATTGAAACTAGCTGGCTGGCTGGTTCACTTACAATTACATTGTGTCAACAAAAATAGTTTAGATACTGCTCCAAATATCTCTTGAACTTAACAGATTGTCTATGCTCACATTATAAGTAAATAGTTTGTGTCTCCAAAAGGTATTTTGAAATCTGTATCAATTTGACTCACACTTAATGTCGCCTCCTTTTTCTATTCAATTAAAGGGGAAGAGGTTTATTTGCTGTCTGTCTTATTAAATTTTTCTCAAAGCATCAGTGTCTGGTAATCACTATTTTAATAGATCACAGCTGTGACAACATAAGGAAAGCTAAAACCACAGCGCCATTAACCGGAACACACTCAGCTTTGACAAGAAAATGTCATCGGAACCATGAGGCCAGCACATTGTAAAATCCAAATGAGCAGTACTTAATCATATAATGTTTGTTCAAAAACTTAGCTTTATATGGAAAATTGAGCTATGCTAAGCCAGTAATCACAGGACCCATGGTTTTTACGTCTTTTCATAGTAGCGAAACCACATGCCACAAGCATTCTCTCATTATTATTAATAACACCACTGTACATGAGCCAGGAGTTGATGCTGCACAGACTAAAGATTAGGTGAGCATATCTACAGGCTCCTCTTCATGGCTGTAAGGATTTAATAAGGTTTAGATGTTTAAAGTGAACTGCTCCCTTTGGTAAAAGGGTGCAAAACTATCAATCTTTAGCCTTTGATCTACAGTAGCTCTCGGCCTAATGTTTCATGACACAAAACTGAGTGGCTGTAAACTTAGTTCTAAAGCTTGAGCTAAATCTTCTGCCAGGTTCTGCTCCTATCACTTTAAAGACAGTGCAGAACTGACAGGAGAGACAGAGGCCAAGGCCTCATACAGCTTATGAATATAACTGCTCATCTTTACAGGAAACCCTAGTGGAATGGAAGGCAGATGGTCCTGTGCTCTGGAATTGCAGTAACCAGAGAAATCATTGCCTTCATGCTGCCAACATTTATATCTGCACCTATATACAGATGTGCAAAAGAACTCTTAAAGCACTGGAAGGATCAGATTTGGAGGATCAAAATAATTTTACATCCCCCCAAAAATTCAATTTTGAAGTTTGTTGCACTTCAGCGAGTGGACCGAAGTGCTTTTATTAATGTATTGTGGGACATTTTGAAAACATTACAGCCAGAAGGCTAATACACAACAAGTTCTGCCTTTTTTACGAATGCATATCATTGCTTGTCATTATTATGTGAGTCATGCATTAAATCATTTCATCCCCTGGCTTTCCTGAGCAGACAAAGTGAAGCCAGCCTTACCTGCTTGATTGGTGGTTATAGTAACAGTGGCATATTGGCGCAGAGCAGGCGCCAGAACAGAAACTCCATTCTGAGCCTCAATCTCAAAGGTGTAGTTGGTGTGTGCCAGTAGGTCAGCCACGGTCACTGTAGTGTTAGTGAGGCCTGAGGCACGAGGCAGGAAACGCACAGCTCCTCTGCATAGTTCACATTGTCTGGACCCAGCTAAACAGCGCTTACACACTACGTTAAATGTCATGTCCTTCCGGCCACCTATGTCTTCTGGCCAGCTCCAGTCCAGGATCACTGATGTCTCATTGATGATTGAGATCACATTACGAGGGGCAGAGGGAGGACCTGAGGGACAAAAGGAGCATAGTCTTGTAGTCCAGCGAGTAAATGTATATATTTCAGGTTTTGCTGAAATATAATGAGTGGTTCTTCAGGACTTGGATTTCATGTGCTTAATGTATTGGAGTGTATCACTGACAAGGAGTAGAGGTATTTTCAAAACTCTTTTCAGGAATTTTTAAGCCACATCATTATTGTAAATTGGAATTTGGAAAGCTTTCTCAAATACAAAAATGTAAAAAAAAAAAGAAGAAACACACTCTGGTCAGATTTTGTCTGATTGAAAAAACAGCCTTGCAAAAAACCTAAGCAATTGACTGAGACTTGCTGGTCTTTCCATATGATCAGGAGAGCAATTAGAAATGAAATATCAGAATAACGCAATAAGGCAGGACACCAAATTTGCCCAGACCTCAAGCATACTTAATTTGCTCCTGGCTCTGCTCTGAAGATGTGTGTAAGTGTGCTGTGGGTTAAGAGGGGATTGCGTTTCAAGATAAAAAAATCTTAGTGTTTGGTTGTTTGACTTGACATGAGGAATTTACAAAGTCCCGGAGCACTGCTGTACAGGATCTTTCCTACTGAACTTTTGATAACATCTCTTAAATTTCTTTAGGTAATGATTGCGAAGAGGATTTGCTTTGCTTTAAAGAATGACACATTACTTAAAGATGCTTCTCGCGACAGAGACAACAGCTTCGGGATGATTCAAAATTCAAGATCATCTCTCCTACTGGCTTCTTCTTAATTTGAACAGCACTCTAAATCAACATTTAAGCTAGGTTATGTACGAGATACACTACACTAGACAGGTAAGTACTGCTTAATTAAATTACCTTTCATTTTCAAGTTAGACCCATTTGTTAACATGATGTAACCAAAGGTGGTTTGTAAGTATATTTAAACCTTTTTTTAAATAATGAGTAGAAATAAGGTGGAAATTAATTTTAACGTCAGAAATATAACTTAAACATATAAGAGATAGATACAGCAGACGCATGGCCATAAATAATCTTTTATGCTTGCAGGTCAGGGGGAAATGTTGGACTCTATTGAAGGTTAACATCTTTGCCAGAACACCACATCCTCTGATGTGGACTTATAATAGAAAACACAGTGTGCCATTTAACCTTAACCGACTGGCAGGCCTAGCAGCAGGAGGATGTGAGGTGTGCCGGAGAAGCCATCCATTACCCACACAGTGCTTCTGACAGGCAGCACTGCTCACAGAGGTGTGAATATGGCGTTCAGGACTACTATAGATGTAAATCACTAGTTCTACAATAATACTGCAGCCACAACCTATTCTGGATCCAGGATTTTGAGAGTAAGACATATGACTTGTTTGAAATGATATGTTTGAGTGATGCCAGTAAGTCGTAAATGGTTTGCATGTTACTGATAAACCAGATATGTAACATTCCTTCCTTTCTACTGCAGATATTTTCCTCACGATGGGAATTTATGTTATTGAAAATACAGCCTTTATGGGGTCATAAAAAGGACACAGGCAGAAATAAACAGATCCATTTTTATATACTAAAAGCACACATAAATATGTGGGCCTTCAAAATGTCTGACAGTGAAAGAACACAGGAGCTTCCTGGCTGGGGTTTACATAATTCATCATAAATATTCAGTGGTGGTAAATACAGTAACGGTTACAGTAAATGTCTACTATATTGCTACAGCATGGGAGCTAGGGGCAAAATAATAATAACACCAAAAAAACAGAAAACTATTTTACATAATTAAAAGGACAATACAGGTATTGACTAAAATTATTTCCAAAGCCAAGCTAAAGGCTTTTCTGTTTGATCTATACCTATGACAAATTTCTATATAGATAAATCTAACAGCTTGAGGCCTATGATGGCATGGGAGACTGAAAGTAAACACACACATCCTGCTTTAGCTTTGCTTTGCTATATTGTCAACATTTTACCCTAGCTCTGCAGCAAATAATAGGTAAAGCCATGACTGCTATTTTGCAAGTCCAAACCAGAAACTGGCTGAAAGAACTTGGATGAAAATAAAAACCTGAATTGCTGCTGACAATGCAAATAAGAATAGAATGTATATGCACAGTATGACCTAATATTCTAGATTTAATGTAAGACATGGACTTTTACACTCTGCCACAGATTTTGACACTCCTTGCACAGATGTACGTGATTTGGATCAGCATTGATAGCAAGGCCATGATTTATGGATAACATGTTTTGGAATGCATGGCAGTAGCTGCATGCATCTGTGTACCATCTGCATCCTTGTCTTTAAAAGAGAATGGGTTAGCTCACTCTATGGTGCAGGCCCTGAGAGACCTATTGGCTATGATGGTTAAAAAACAAACAGTCTATTCGTAGTGATCTGACTGGATAGCGAAAAGGAGGATCGGATGCTTGAAGCCAACAAAAAATAATTGGGTCTAGAACAAAAATTGTCTTATCATTGAGGGACTGGGTTCAAATCTCAGCATTGGCACAACTAACTATAATAGTATTTATTTGCATGTCCATCACTTCATATGTATCCACTACTTCAGAGCTGGAGGTGGCTCAAGATGCCTTATAAGAATGTGAGGATCAATACATACGTGAACAGGCCATTGACACAGGGTCTCCCTCTGCGCGGAAGTAGTTCTTCTCACAGCTACAGTGCACAGCCCCTTCCTGGTGAGTGTAGCTATGAGGGGGACATTTTGAACACTTCATGTTCCCAGAGGAAGCTTTATAAAAGCCAGGCCGACAGGCTGCAAAGACAAACAAGAACGGAAATCAGTTGCATAATTAGGATGCATAGAGCCTGTAGGCAATCATCCATTACCTAATTACCATGTCGCAACCTTTAATGGACTGAACCCTTTCATATGACAACATCAATGAGGGATACACTGGAAAGGCTTTTAATTATCAGACTTAACCGACCCTTGCTCTGTAAAGCATGCAGATGATCTGTGTAAATGTACAGCGTAAGTATGCACATGAGGAATGAGGAGTGAGTTTTAATGTTTAAGAAGAATGGGGAAAATGGGCGAAGAGGGTGTCAACTCAAAGCAGCAATGATAAAACACATTTAAAAATGTGTCCCTACTCTCTCTTCTTAGGAAGACATCCAAAGGGATGTTGCATGAATTATGCAAATGCACCTCTTTAAAACTCTCTCTAAATATCTCTGGTATTAAATTGCACTCAGCAGCTCATCTGCTACTATTCAAGGAAATCTCATTCCATTAGCCATAATGAAGGGGTAAAAAAATCACGATGAGCCAGCTAATTACAGGGGGGCACACAAAATCTGCATTCAGTTCCTCTCGTTTTACAGGTTCAATACTTGTCAGTTGACACAGTTGAGAAAACAAAGCTTTTCAGTTGGCAAGAAGTAAGTAACACTTGCTAGCAAGTTATGTGTTGGGTTTATAGAGTTGGGTCTGAGTCAACTAGTGATATATTTTCATTACAAATCATATAATCTGCTTAACAATTTGAATAAAAACTTTAAAACATCATGTGTTTCCCTCTTGATGTGATATCGGTGTGCACCCAAATTGGCATGGACTTCACAAGTTTGGTCAAAATCTGATGATCCATATTATCCCAGCCTGATTTCTCACTATTCCAAAGAGCATTTTGTGATGTTCTTGAATACTGTCTTCAATTGGGGCAGTAAGATCTTTTTGGTTGTTGCAAAGCTTTGAGGTGCGTCTTGCAGTATGAATAACATGTTCACTAGTGGTCTGAGACTTTTGGCCCACACTGTGCTTTCTGAGGCAGTATAAAATCATCTAAATAAATAATCCAATGCCCTTTTTAGTGTCTTCAATTGCCCCCATAAAGTCTATGACAGCGTTTTGAGGAGTATATGAAGTATGAATAATTTTCCACAAATATCTAAAAAACATTTTGACTAGTGGCCAGAGACTTGTCTCTCACACATTCTGATATAGTATTAAAACATCTGATTAAACAATTCCTTATAATAATAATTGCCCTTTCAGTTATAACCTTCACTATCATTAATCAACCTTTATTAAAAACTGTCTGACACTCATAGTCCTTCAATTATAATGTACAGCACTACTGAGGAGCTAAAGCAACACTGTTTCATCACAGCAGTCATATAGAGTGAGTAGACCAGGGAAGCAGGAGGCCATGTGATATGTGAGAAAGCAGGTTTACATTAACCTGCTGTTCCTTTGAGACTCTTCCTGCCACTGTGAAAACCCAGACTGACAAAAAAATAAGTAGTGCCTATTAGGCCGAGTTATGGGAAATCAAATGTGACACAATGCTTCCTTGGCAAATCGGCAAACACAAAGTCCCAAATAAGACAAACACACAGGCTGCGTAGCCGGGAGACATTTCTCTGCAGGATTGCAGGCTTCTGAAAACAGCAAACACAAATGTGAATTTATTTAGTGCTTAGCCTTGACTATTTTCCATGAGTCATCACAGAGTTGTTGATTATTTACACATATGAAGAAAATAGCAATTGAAACTATTGCAGCTATTAGTCATGGAAAGCAAGGTCTTTAATGAAGGAAGCTTGAGATTTGATTATTCCCAGTGACACTGCCTTCTCATCTCTCATGGCCTTTACATGTAGTCCTCTCATAGTCTACCAATGACATTAACCAGAGTCCTGCCGCTGTTTTGTCTACATCACAAACGTCCTTAGCTGTTCCAACCATCCTGTGAGTGTGTGAAATGTGTGAAGTACAAACAGGAACAGGAAGTGAGCAGTCCACCTCTTTTTGGCTACATGGGCTTCAATGAACGCATATTGGTCTATATATGTTTGAGAGAGAGAGAGAGAGAGAGAGAGAAAGAGAGAGAGAGAGAGATAGAGAAACAGAAAGCCAACGATTGGGTGCTATTATTGATTGCACATGTGCTATGTGTAGACACTGGAGCTGACTTTCAGTCTAAAAGGCTGGAAGTGGGGTGACTGTGTAGAAGCCCAAAAGTGATATCTCAGCACACTCTGCATAGACACTCCCTCTTAATATGGACACACACTCACTCTCCTAGTAGCAGTGCTTAATTCTGGTATTACAAATTATATAATTTTAACAGTTTAATCTTTTCTTTTGAAAGTGATTAAAGTAAAAACGCGGTTAGACATACAAATCACGGATGCATTACAGGCTAATGTAGTTTATGTTTGCTGCATATTATGTGTATAAAGCTTGTTGTTCAGTCTAGTGTGGTGTCTTTATGGATTATTTTTTAACAGGTGACTTCAGTAACAATACCATTATGCTACATATGTCCTTGTTCTGTTTGAGTACGCTAATAAAACATGTAACCTTGCAACAAAAGCACTCAAGCCGTGGATGTGACAGAAAAACCTACCAGCAGATTACTACTGAGCAGTCACCACTCAATCAATACATGTATGGTGGCGACATGAGCTGTCTGGATAAGTTTAGTGTTACATCCCTACAGTACCTTACAATAACCGAGAGTGAGAGAGTATAGAGAACAAACGCATTCATTCAGCAGATTCTGTTCACACTAATTGCCTGTGAAATTGAAGCTGTCTCAGAAGAGGGCTATAGATGCTCTTCTCTAGGGAATAAAGAACAAAAGCCAGGTCAAAATCCTAGCTTAAGTGCCGTTTACAAATTGTAAGGCTCTGCCATTTAATACGTGGGGTTATTTTTAAAAAAGTACATCTTGAATACCTGCTTCAGTCAAACACAGTGTATAAAGAGAAATCATTAAATGAATTGGATCAGTGCATGTTCCTGTTGCAAAATATTTCCATTTACAATTCAAGCGTTGCATGATTGCCTCCTTCAGTGTAAAGGGGGAGTATATATATATATTTATATATATA
>JAVSBV010000121.1:4989012-5015430 GCA_033117975.1 Parotocinclus spilosoma
ACACACACACACACACACACACACACACACACACACACACACACACACACACACACACACACACACACACACTGGACACAGTACTTGATATACCTAGACAACATTGCCATTTGCCTGCAATACAAGACTATGATTGCAACAGAAATTTAAATTTAAATGAAGCCATCAACTGCCAATTACTGTGTGACCCCAGGTGGTGGTGTCTGTTTGGTTTTACAGTGTTTCTGCTATGTAATATTAAAGGCAAAACATTTTCAGCAATGTACTCAACAGCACAGGGTTACCGATGCTTAGCTTGCCTGCAGTTTGCAGTACAGGTCAGGAGTGTGCTTTGTGCAGAGCTTAGCTCTGTGTTCACAGCTGGCTGTGTGTATAGACTATAAACTAGTACAGAGAGCAGTCGGGGGTGGGCTCGTGCTCAAACAGCAGCCACACATATACAATAACTGACTGACAAAACCACACATACCAGTGCACAGAAATACAGATATACACATATGTGTAACAGCAGAGTGCTAAAAGGAGTGCTGCAACCTGTTCCGCATCATTTTTCCTTGAGCCGCTGGATGTGAGTGGGTCAGTCAGTAATTTTAGGACACCATTTCACTGAAATCCCTTGACATGTCTCAATAAGCCACCATGATGCCTGCAGCAAATTGAGCAGATGAGGAGCGGGAGCTAAAGAAAGGGCGAAATTACTTTGAAACAACTAAGCCTATTAGCATAGTTTTTGAAGCCCCTTGGAATGTTTTTTTTTTTTGCCCTGCTTGGGTTTGGTTGTCTTGTCCTTGTTCTTGGCACTATTGCATGGAAGGTACAGCCCTCAGACAGAAGGCAGCACAATAGGAGCTCTGCGTTGGCCACCACCTAATCCCCTATTGTAGCAAGTTTATGGCCACCCCTTTCTTTCATACTTGCAGCCCTCCGTTCCTCTGGAGACGCTGGACCACACGTAATCGGCTGTTCCTGATTAATCTCCTTCATCGACAAAGGGATAGTGGGGTCAGCCAAGAGTTCAGGGATTGTGGTGTCCACTTTAAATGTATGCCAACTGTCAGCCATGGCCATGACTGATAACAGAGGCATTATATTCGCACAGGAGCAGTACCACAACACCAGCCATAAAACTTCCTATTCAAATCCAAACAACCTGATTCAGGCTATTGTGGCACTTACATACCAAGTCAAACCTTGATAACTAAACTGTGTTCATGGGAATGATCTATAAGCCGATGAATTAGTGCCCGTGTATCTATTGTGTTCCCATTCCTCAATAATGTCTACCAACAAGAAAAAAGGTGTAACATATGGTCATTTTTACAACAATGATGAAAATAATGCAGGCAACATTCTTCACAATCTGTTTATTTTTAACTATTAATGTTTCAGATCTCTGGACATAGAATAAAGAATGGTTAAGAACGGTGAACAAAAAAGACAAATTACCTAAATGTTTAAAATTTTACTCAGCTTTGCATATTTATGACTGGATGCATGCATTGCTGATGACTGTCCCTGTGTGTGAGTGTTTGTTTTTATATGGTAGACAGCAGACTAAAGATTACCACGAACAAAAGACTTGCCTGATTAAACAGTGCTAGTGTGCTGGAAGTGTCCTCCTTTCAAGAGTACTGAAATAGGTCAGCTGGAATCCTCCAAAGCAACAATACCAAGTCCTCACTACGGACGGCCCAATTCCCTCACTATCAACAACTCAGCAGACATCTATTCACACTCCACAATCATATCAACACTGCAACACTCACATACACACAAACATAAAGTACATACAAATACTCACACATAATCCACTAACGTGTACAAGCTGCATTGCATAAGTTATCCTGAGGCATCCCTCCCACCAGCTTCATGAGACAATCACTGGAAGCACCAGGATACTCCTGTATCAGTGCTGAACTATGTGTTTATGGAGGTAATTTTTCCCTACAGAAATTAAACCGTAAAATGATGCACTATGACAACTAATAAATGACCACACATGAACAATGTACTTTAATATTACTGCAAAACATTTTCACTCAAATCCCTCACACAGCATGGTAGGCAGATGAGTTAGCAAGTTTGGACTGTGAGGCTTTTACTTTGGAAAGGATGTATGCTACATATATACTTTATATATACTCTTAAAATTAAATATCCCATAAGTAAATATCCCCAGATTTTTGTACAGTATAAATGTAAATGTAGTTTTGTTCACTTTACAACAACGGCAAAACGTACCAGAATTTCACTAGAGTCTAAATGCAGTTTTTTTTTTTAATAAAGGGTTTATTCTTTCTGCTTTTCCACAAATGGCAGTTTGGAGGAGTGTCTGGGAAATTGTTGTCCTGTGTACTGCTTTCCCATCTCAGCTACGGAGAAACCTTTAGCCTCTTGGGTTGCTTCTCAAGATGTTGCCCTTCATAATTGGCCAAAATAATATTTGAAGGATGGTCTTGGTAAGTCAAATCATGGTTATGCCTAATAATTTCAGTTTACTGCTCAGAATGCTCAGAGCCCAAATGTTTTAAGTTTGGGATACCTATTTATAACCATATCTTAATTGACAGTTTTTTATAATCTTTTATAATTCGATAGCTCCTTGGGCTTTATGATGTTTGTGTAGATATGCTCTCAAACACACATATCAACACTATTCAGCTGTTTGTTTAGTAGTTTTTTTTTTAATGGCATCAGCATAAATGGCTATATTCATGACAGATACAAGGCTATGTCAACACACTAGTCATGGGCCAATTTAGCATGACCAATCAATCTAATGCATGTCTTTGGAATGTGGGAGGAAACCGGAGTACTTGGCGTAAATCCACATTTACACATGGAGGACATGCAAACTCCACACAGGTGGACTCTGGGGTCCGGATTAAACCAGGGATCTGAGATTGATGAGTTGACTGCACCAACCACATGTACATCAGAACTGCCCCTAAACCAGAACTACATGTGATTCTGTATTTACAGCAATGGAGGGGAACACTTATGCAATCACTACTTTTTATGTTCTCATGTCTAAATTGGGCATACTGTATCTATATTGAGTTCCATTGCACTCCAAATGTTATAGGCTATTTTCTGTAGATTCATGACATATAGTTACATTTATTCTCATCTCAATTCTAGGTTGTAACTATATAAAATATATATGAATTATGTCTGCTGTACGGACATACATGAGTTTGGCATAAATGTTGTGAGCAGTTTATATTCATATATAACGTAGCTGTAGTAACCTAGCTGTTAAGGTAATGGACTATGGATCGAAAGTCCCAGGATTCAAATCCCACCTCAAGATGCCTCTGTTGGATCATTGAGCAAGATGCTTAACCCACAATTACTGGGATTGAAAGAGTGTACTAATTCTAAGTTGATTTGGATAAGGGCATCTGCTAAATTATATCAATTAATTTTAATTTTCATATTTCATAAATATTTCCTGTGTGACTTTAAATTAAACTAAACTATTATTTACTCAGTGTCAAGATAACTAAATTTGCATATCTCAAGAAAATAATGAGAACGTGATAAGATAAAGGCAAGATAATGAACGTGCAAAGATTCTAAATTCTATTTTCATTTTGCAATACAGCCAAATGGCCTGTAACAGTGGTCGCCATACTCCTGTTTTCTCACTCAAAATGCTCATACTTCATATCAAAGGGTATTCAAATTCTATACAAACTACAAATGTGAGCTTATCAATAGGCCATCTCACTAATGTATTCACAGAAATGTATCCAGATGCAAGAATGTGGTAATGGCATTCCAAGTGATGCAAGTACACTTCATGGCATGCCCTAATTAAGCTGTAAACACAGGCATCAGCACACGCCTGCTGGATGCCTGCATATAAAATAGCCCAGAAAAAGATCAGCTTTATCAGCGATCAGTGACCCTGAGTAGGGATGCCTTGGCTGATACAGGGCAAACAAGAGCAACGGGCCTCTAAGATTGCTCTGGCAGGTGCCACTGTGCTACTATGGGAAGAGGGGCTCGCAAATCAATCTCCAATGTCAGGGCACACGGCAGGGTGTCCACACATTTGTTAAGCCTGGCCTGCCCCCATTCGTCTCAGTGTGGGGAAAAAAGGGCCCCTCCAGGGGGGAAGGTTGAGGGTACAGAGAACCACTCCTCTATAAATCAGAGGGCCTGAGTGCGGAGCTGCGTGGCAAGGCTGTCAAAGCCAGAGGAGACACCGCAGCTGATCCCCAGACACCAATGCACATCAACCATCTATTTTTCCCTAGCAACTAACAGCTGCAGCGATTACCCATCCTGCCTCCCCACAAATAGAAATATAAATATCAATTATTTACTCATACACAGTCTATAGTTCATTGTTTCAGAAATAACTGAGCAAGGGACAAAATTGTTTAACATCTACAGGTGAAATCTGAATTGAACTACAGTGAAAACATTGACTACATTCGACTACATTTAAAGGTCTTTAACTATTTTCCTCCAAATAATTTGACTTTGATCATTAATAAAACCTGTACACATATTACATAGCCTCAGACTGTGTCTAAAATTATTAATTCATTTACTGCTCCCACTATAAGAACACTATACAGAGGCAATTCAGACAACACAAAATGGAGAATTATTCCTCTTTACATTACATTAATTCTTATGGGGAAAATAAATTCAGACCTTTGAACAAATCTGCATTCCAACAGCCTTTAGGAACCAATTAACTTCAAGTTCCGAGGTTCCACTGTACTAGATTCTCTGTCATATAAATACATTACTGACTTTCTACTGCTAAACCAATAATGCATCACTGAATCCTCTTGAACAGTTAAAGTTCCTCTGGGTCCTCCTTAGATATCCACTACTTGAGAAAAGTTGACATTATAGGAGTTTTACACAAAAGGCCTTTAATGTTCCTGTTCTCTTATAGGACACCATGGCAATTATCAGAGTCTTTGCAGAAGACAGGGGGCAATTACCTAAGAGGAAGGTCAGCAGCAGTGTTCCACTTCAGCGGCTTTCCACAGGATCGATTGCTCACCTAGTTTCCTGACACGCATGGCCTCACCTGAAGCTGTCCTTGTCTGACAGGCTGGAGCCACTGACACATGGCTCAGAAGTGCTAAACCACTAACTGAATGTTAGATGGGAAGACTGGGAAAGAAACGCAATGATATGTTCAGGTTGACGGCACTGATTTATATCATTGAAAAACTCAAAATGTTTCATTACAAAACAAAAAACAAACAGTTCTAAATTAAAATGACTCACAAAAATTTAAGCTTCTCAATCTATAAAAATACATCGTAGCCATTAATCAAGCATATTGTATCCACGTACAAATTTAGATTCAATTATAATTAAACCCTGTGACTGCTGCAACCCATCACATCATATTCATCCTTTTCCCATCATCTGCAGGGCTGAGGTTAATATAAACGATTTGGGTCAGCTCTCAGAGCGTCTCCTCAGCATCCTTAAAAACTACATAAGTATCACATGAAACTGATTATATAAAAGTGTGACTTTATCGAAGAGAACAACTGAGTTACATTTAAATTCTCATTTCTCACATGCATTTGTCTAAATTCCTACCATTTATTTACTTATTCATTTTTATTCACACTTACTCAGTCATATCTAGAGGCAAATTAGAGTGGCCATACACCCAGCTCACATGCTTGGGACTTGGGTGGTAACTAGAATGTAGTAAACATTCCCATGTTCACACAGATATAAACAGGAAGTAAGTATTAAACTTGCTTGGGAAATTTGTGCGGAACCAACACATCCTGCTACTAATCCTTCCAATCATTATACCGGGGGGCTGCTAAAATACCTGCTCAGGAGTGAATTGCTGTTATCATTCCACTGTCTCTGAGCTTGCAAGTTGCTTGGTCTGAAACGTTTTTACCTCATTCCTTCTTAACTCCTTGAGGCTCTAGGCTGTTTTAGATTTGCCCATGCAGCAGAAGCTGCACATACCACAAAGTCGGTGCAGAGAACGTGCCGAACTTTGTACTGTGTGCAAAATAACGACCCATTCCATATTCTCATCATTTCACTGTTGGATTTGTATCAGGCCGTCACGCTTGCACTGGGGCCAGGGCTTACTATGCCCCCAGAGCAGAACACTCATTAAAGCTCACCTTACACATTGCCTCACAGAATCATTTAAATTCCACCTTGGAGCTCAATAACATCGACCAACTGGCATACATTAAGGCAAACACAAGATTTTTGCCTTTTCTTCAGCTTCTCCTGGTACAAAAGAGCAATTGTACTAAAGTGGTGTAATAGTCATTGCTGTAGAAAAAACAAAACAGAAATTTCAATGGACAAT
Organism: Parotocinclus spilosoma; assembly: GCA_033117975.1. Lineage (NCBI taxonomy): Eukaryota > Metazoa > Chordata > Actinopteri > Siluriformes > Loricariidae > Parotocinclus > Parotocinclus spilosoma. The sequence continues at coordinate 4,995,347 of JAVSBV010000121.1, forward strand.
CCTTATTTATATATCGTTCCATCTGTTTGTTTCTACAGATGCTCACAATTAGTTAAACTGACGGCTCTTTTAAGACATCAAAAGAGAGATTAAAGTACACTTGACTGTGAAAAGTAATCCCTGTAGTGGGCCCCTCTTCCCATGCCTGATCGATGCACACTCAAACCCAGACTGTCAGGACCGGGCCATTTTCATTGGCCTGTACTGGAGAGCAGACAGTAGACAAGCTGACAGCGGCTCACTTCCCTACTCCCTCCCATCAATCTTTCTAAGGCCCCACTGTTACATACAGTCACAAACAGACACACTGACTGTTCACTGCTATTGCATGGCTCCCACAGCAAGCATATGGCATGTCACCACAGCAAGGCGCACACATCAACACATGCTCACATACACTTCTGCATATATTTTCACATGCAAGCATGTGGTAAAATCACACGCAAACTGCATCAGTTGTCGCATGTATGTCTGAGAGTCTCCAATGTATTAAAAAGGGTGAAAAGAATGTTAAGAAAGATTCATGCTAAAGACGAAAATTACCAAGCCAGAACTTAAAAGTAAAAGAAAATATGCTGCACTTTACTAAATCTCTGTTCAAGGAAGACCATGACTAGAGATGCACTTAGTAATGAACAGTGCATGGACACTAACCTTGCTAATCAAAGGTCATTTAAGCCCGATTATTTTTGCACTTCACTAAAAGCAATACATGCTGAACTCAGACTCCTCCGACTATTTCTATTAAACCATCATTTTAAATACAGTATTTAGAAAATATAAAATACAAAAAAAATCCACATGTCCCATATTTTTTTATTAGCATGAACACATCTCTGTCTAAAAACAACCAGGCTACACATGTTGTAAATCAGCAACATGTATCAGTATCATGTGCATCTACATGTGTTCTGAAGAACAAAAGATGTCACGATCATATTTGTCATATTACCATCCATCATTGCAGTAGCAATAAAATAATTAAACTAGCAGCAAATTACCCAAGTACAAAGATTTGTTTTGTCTTATGGCTGACCGACAGCTTATCAGCTGGTGACAAGGAGAAAAAGAAGAGATGCTTAGCTTTACCTGTTTTGCTAGCTGCTGATGACTCACTGCCAAGATTAGACAGTGATGGTAACAATTACACGTAAACATTGGTGTAACAAACAATACACATTGATTAGATCTGACTGTTCCCACTGTCCTTGCTAAAAAGTGTTTCGGACACTGCTGTTCAACAAGCTTTACCAACAAGGCTATGCGAGTTTGCTACCTAAACCAGCACTAACCATCATAAACCAACTCATACAAAAATGGACCACAAAATTCATGTGGTGGAACTCATGTTGTCCAAAACCACATGACTGGTCTAACTGCAGTTAATTTGAAATATACAAAAGGAACAGCAAGCACCTATTTCACTATCAGCTATTCAGTTAGGGTCCAAGCCCTCTTCAAGCATAAATGAACTCCTGCTGAAATGTACAGTTTCAAAAAGCCTTTCAATCTGTCAATACAACTTAAGACCTCCGAAAAGTGGACAATAACCAGAAAGTTGTCCAAGTAAGGTTGTTATGTTAAGGTTGTTGTTTCTCATTGTTATGAGAAAATGTGTTAAAAAGCAATTCTTATCTAAGACAATTATTAAGGACATTGTGTAGAGCATTGCTTGTGATTTGAGTTGCATGGTGGCAGCCCACAGAGGTCAAAAGCAACAGAGAATGCATCTTTACTGCCATTAATCATGGAGGTAGAGGTGTCATGGTGTAAAGAGAGGTGTTAGAGAAGTCACAACAAACAACACTGTTACCTATTAAGAATTATATGTTGTGATAAAGCTTATATCATCCACTTGTATGGCTGTGTTTTACCATACAAACTATTTTATTAGGGTCAAAATGAACCAAGCAAAAATGGATTTAATTGTGATCAGTGGTAAATGATAGAATCGACGAATCATTTGGCAGCACTAAAACAGAACTTTCCAGTTTGTGGTCACAAGAATGTAAGACTTCTGCTGAACATGTCTAAGCAGAAGCTGAAAAATTACTCTTTGACCTCACATGAGGTAGAAGAATTGGTTAGGGGTTAAGGCCAAGTACAATGTGATTACAGCAGAATTTCTGGTGGATTATTGTACTGAATGTGCAGAGGAAATCACTGGCCTATAGGAATGTCCCCCTACTGGGTGCACACATGGTATTTCACTCTGGCCCTCTGCAGACTCTGAAGCTATAGCCTGGACAATGAATCCAGCAAAGCCCATGACTACTCTTATTAGTGCAGGATCACAAAGCCGTGTCAGAGAACACTGAGCCTTATAACCTTGCCTGGTGTCTCATGGCTATGTGGCTTCCATGTGTTCTCCTCAATGAAAAAAACAATGTATTCTCATATCGGAGCTTTTTTAAACAATGCTTAGATTTAATATAAATAGTGAACATGTAGTAGTGTAGATTTTATCAGTGTAAGAGCATCCAGTAGTTTTAGTGATCCAGTCTTTTTAGTTTAGTTTAGTTTTAGTCATCTGTCGTCTTTAGTACCATGGACCATACTCAGTAAAAATATTGGCTTTGGATTTACTCCCTCTTGCTCCACTGAAGTATCCAAGAACTCCATTGGGATTCATTTATCATAAACACAGACTAAACAACAGTAATCATGATAAGCTTAATTACAACGATAGGTAATAAGAATGTCAGTTCTTCATACACCTGGAGACAATTTTCTTGCTTTATACACTATAGCGCAATAATTACCCCTGTAGAAGATCACAGAATTTCCATATGTACATTGTTTACACTGATTAGTAATTTCAACTGAACAAACAATTACATAGTGTCGGCCTCAGGACAGGGAATGAGGACAGAGATCAACGTAAATGAAAGTGTTTAATTACAAGAAGACATAGTGGTTACAGGAACCACCTTACAGAAGGCTAAAGGGAAGGTAGACAATGGAAGTAAAGACAAGAGCCTAGCAGAAGGTAAAATGGAAAAGTGGTAGACTTAGGAGAAACACAGCAAGCTTAAGCAGCCTGCTATTGAAAAAGGGACAGAAAGGAACCCTTTAGGATGATATATCTATAAAGTAGTTAGTAGATTAAGAGCAAATAGGTAGAACAGAAATGTACATGCTTAGTACCTTTTTCATACACTGTCAAGTCATAATTTCAGGATTCTGATATTTAGATTTTTATTAAAAACTGGAAAAAAGTTGCTTTTTTCTCAAATAAAAAAACAAAAAGCAAAACATTTCATATAAGCAAATATTTAAAAAAGCAAAGCTGTCCAAAGTGCATGTTTAATTTATGTGATTATGATGAACACATTTTACTTTAATCATGTACACATTTTGTATGGTAACGAGATGCAAATGGAAGCTGAGTAGAACAATTTCTGTATCTATTTAAATGTAAATTGATCTATTAATTGGTTCATCCTCATTAAGTAAAGCAGGTTGTCAATGGCACCCTCACATCACAGAATTATACTGTACAATGTGATAAACAAAATAACTTTGTTCCACACAGGGGAACCGAAATGGATAAGAGAGGTTTTCCCTCTCCTGTTCTTTCTGCCATTAGGCCATACGACTTAAAACACACAGCCTGAGTCAATAAACAGGTCTATACTCGAGTCACAGACATTTATATCCATATAATATGCTGTTTTCAGTTTAGTAAATGGCACTAGATTTTACAGAGGAAATTAATAGCACCTGATGCCACTGCTTTACTGCTGTGCTCTGGAAGCAAGTCTTTTTTCTTGGCATTGTAATTTCTGAGCATAACAATAAATGTGCATGGTCTTTAAGCTTTAATTGTGTGTAGCGAATGGGCCTTGGCACAAGGATGACATTCCTTTGGCAAGCTGTAAGAACAAGTAGACAGAAATGATGGACGAATAATTATAGATTAGCACTCATCACTTCCTATCATGATACTTCTTTTGGACTGATTTATTTTGTCAATCAACATGATCATACCATTTTGATTACACCAAAATTGGACATAAGGGATTTCATTGCATTTTAATAACCATGCTGGTGTATGTGTGTGTCAGGCAGCCATACAATATTATTATTTTTGGTTACTAAATGATGACATTAAGGACATTTGCTTGCTTATGACCCAACTTCCATTCCTTAGTGTGCCTTCTGCCTTCTGGAATAATGCAGGCATGACTGGCAGTGACCCCTACCCAACCCTGTAATGCACTAGTACCCCAATCAGGGTACATAGTTGCCTGGACCATTTGAATTCCAGTATAGGCTCCAAACCTATACACAATATATAAAAGAAAACTTGCAATTAGAATTTACAACAGCTATTAACAATGAACAGCTAACAATTAACAACAGCTCTTTACTCCCTGGTGAATTGCCTTTAACAAATAACTTTATTATATATTCATTTACAAAAAAATATTATATGAATTTATAATTCTCATAAACTATTATATGAAAAGCAGGGTGCCCCCACCACTCCTGATTTCGCATGATAGGTATATTAATCTTAGTGGACTGTCCTCAGTGGCATTTTAAATCTCCATGGTCCCTTGCCCTGGCCAGATGTGTTTAAAGACACATCTCTCAGACTGGCTTCCTGAAAGGTCACTGCTCATCTCAGGCATCTTGCAACCTTTAAAGGTCTCTTCTTTTGTCCTCTCTTTAAGTGGCAGGCACATCAAAGGGCTTCTGTTTAGAGATTCTCACCATAGCTAGATTACAAGTTCTGATCTGCTGGCTGAATTAAAGCACAACGATGCCTCAGGGGATGGGCTTTTGAGAACTGTCTGATATTATCGCCATTGAACATCTTCTATGAAACAGTATTGCTGCTTGTGTTTCAGCTTGGATCCAAAGCTCAGGGTTTTTAGTACCTTCTGGTCCAGAGTGCTGCATTTTCCAAGCAGCCACTGTAGCTTCCAGACACTCCTGCTCTGGAAGACCCACTGCTATGTTTGGCATTCAATGTAGAGTGTTGCTAAAAGGTTGGGGAGCTGTGCAGGTGCACTGGAGCCTGAAATACTTTAATAAGCTGTGGATGTAGAAATTGTGGACTCTCTGGAGCGATGCAATGTCTCACCATTGCAGTCTAAATTATTGGTGTGCTTCCTTCCTTTGACTGATCTCTCACTGCTTGAAAAGGAAAAGGAAAAATGGCAATCCTTGAACTCTCTGACCCGATCTCCTTTTGACCTTGTAGTTCTACTAACACGACTGACATTTTTGCCCCAGTATTTTACCTAAGGGAATTTAGATATCTAAACAATACAATACCTAGCATCATGATCATACTGACTGTTTTAACCTTATCCTTAAACATAAGAATCAGTTCAATGTATGTCCATGTTTATACCTTTATACCAGACCCCTAGCATTTTTATCACCAAAGATAGAGGTAATGTTAGATAACTATGCTGTTTACTAAATCTAGACAGACATCTTATCTGGCTTGCAGATTGATTGTTTTTCTCCAAACAGTCAAAGACACAGTTATCAATATAAAGTACAACCTAATAGAGGGCGTACAGGTATTCTGATACTTTATTTAGCTTGGAGGCTTGCAATTGTTGCCAACAGCACAACAGGTTCACTTAATCACTTGGGACACAGGGAGCTGTCCCATTACGGTTTAGCAAGGAGAAAAAGTGCACAAATGGACACAGACAAACAGTCAAAAGACAAAAAGGAAAGCAAAAGGCTGTACTAAACTATACAAAAGCAGAATTAAAAACAACATCTAGAATACCAAAAAACTAGTTAAATAACTTTAGGTGTGCAACATAGCCGATGCAAATGACACTGCGTGGTCTGTGTATCACAAGCGCACCATCTCAGTTTATGAAATCAGCATATAATCCAATGTCCCTGTTGTACAGCCTAAACTAGAGCATCTCTAATCTAATGCTGCTGTTAACAACAACAAGCACAGATTTCTAATCCTCCTCTTTCGGATGCTCCCATTAGGGGTCACCACAACAGACCATACATATATTACATTTGGGACAGATATTTGCACTGGATAGAGTTCCTGCCCAGATATCCGTGCTTGTATTCAAAGAAGGTTGAAAGCTTTAAGTAAACGCACCAGACCATCATCCTGGTGTTAGGGTTCCTACCTTCCCTCGGATCGTTCGCCGTCCTCGCCGGTCGCCATTACAGAGCTATCGGTGAGGCGGCCCTTAAATCCTCTATCTCTGATTATGCCCTGATCCCGAACAGCTGAGCCATGGCCTATAAAGGCGTGGTGTTAAGCGTCTTTCGGGGCCGGGTCATCGTGGTTCTACCGAGGTTCCATCTCCGTCCGGTGTATGCGTTTGACCAATGGCGCCCATGCGCCCTACCGTGTGCGCTAGAGATAGCTGGTAAGATCCGAGAGCATTTAGAGCTGGAGGATCGGTACTGGCAGGTAACCCCCGGAGGTATTTATTTATTTAGGGGCACTTTTGAGGGTTTTCCTCGCGCGCTCCTCGCTCGATCCGCGGTCACACGCGTTCGGCCTCGCGGCCTACTTAGCCTCCCTTCAGCCGGGTGTTGGCTCTGAATAGGACACACCCGGTCTGACTTCCTTGTTTTCATTATAGCGCGTATTTAGTTTATTTTTGCGCGTTGGTGCTTTGCGCCTATTATGTGTGGTGCACACTCACGCTATAATGGCGCTTATGGGCTTGTATGTGCGTCTTTCTGGCGCTACAGCCTGTTCCGCCTTTTCTACTTCTCCCTCGCGCTCCATGCGCGTCAGAGCTCACGCTCGCCCTCTGGCGCTTCGGCGCCCTTTTCCACTCAATACAGCAGCAACTCAGTCTTTGTGTAAAAGGACACTGTCCGGTGCTCTTGCACTCTATTGAGTCAGACTCTAGTCGTGGCTGGCTCGAGGTGTGTCCCGACTGGAGTAACCACCGGGTAAAGTCGCACTCTGTAAGACGTATCCCGGTCTTGGTTTTTTATTCTTGCATGCACTTTTCAGAGCTCATTTTGTTTTTTTTATTTTGTTGTAAAAACAACTCGTGAATGAAATCAGGGCTGGGATTTGGTGAGAGACATGAGCTGAAGGCAAGTGGCATAGATAATCACGGCCATGTTATTACGCGTGATAACGCACTTCCTCTTATTTTCTATTCTGTAAAATGAACTTGGATGTAATGGAGGTTTGGATTGGAAAGTAAATAAATGCAAGTGTTGCCTCTGACATTTGCTAGACAACTTTTGCTGGTTAAAAATGTGAAAATATTGATGTTAAGATTTAAACTATTTAGAAACGGGACGAACTTAGGTATGTGTAAAGTCCTGAAATGAACCACATCCAGAATTCCCTCTGTTGCAGTTATTGAAGTGTTGCTCCAGTGGATAAAAGCAATTACATGCTGTTCCTGTTGCTTTAGGAAAAGAAGTCTGAACAGAGCTTTGTATTACATTATAGAATTCCACACTTGTAATAATGTGCCGTTTCAGCTTTTTTGCCTATGCTTGGCATATTCTAATTACCTCTGAGATACCTATACACACTTTTAATGGTAAACTACAAGACATGTTGCCTGCGTTCAAAATGTCCTCGTGGCCTGTAAACGCGATAAGCGGTGCACGTGATGCTCTGTAATAACTGAGAAGCCTGAAACGACAAGCCATTTTTTTCCAGACTGACTGCACATGTAAGCATGTCATTCCCCTTCTCATTTATTTGTTTGGTTCATAATAGATAACACTGAAATGTGGAGCTCTTTAAGCTTCTAAAGTGGATGTTGGTAAGGTGATAAATGAACAAAGCAACATTTAATGAACAACACGAACAAGGCTGGTAAGACTCACACACAAGTATTGTTATTCAGCCCCGTTGTGTCACCTGCATTGTAGCAGCGTACAAAGAATTAATTCGTCTGTCTTAAAGTAAGATCGGCTTCATTTGCATTTCAAGTGTTTTGCTGGTGCTCTGCATCAGGACTTGCCGTAATTACCTTTGGAAACCAAATAAGCCCTTTTTTCCATTGACTATTTCGTATGCTTTAATTTAGGAATTCCATACGTTCTGTGATGTCAGTGTAGTGATAGCAAAATGTAAAAGTATACAAAGTACACTTAACCAATCAGACTTCTGTCTGAAGAACTGGTATGCATGGAGGAAGACATTATACTCCTCATATCTATCCAGTGGCATAAAAGTGAACGCATTTCATTATATAAAGTCCAATTTTATAGACTCAGAGCCTTGAACTTGAGTCTCTCTGGTGGTGGGTTAAAGTAGTAGACCATTGTGTAACAAAAAAGGCGTTGTCACCTCAGTTTGTATCAGAAATGCTCTGTCATTATGGCTGTTTAATCCAAAGGTAGCCCTGCACAGTGAGCGGCTGAGCTTACTGACACATGGATTTCTTTTTCGTCAGAAATCAGATAATGTTAATCTCAAAAGTCACTATGTGTGCCCTAGCGACGGTACAGCTCTGCAACAGTGACACTGAATAACACAGTAAATGACAGCCTCAAGCTCTAAATCATTACGTGACACGACTGTTATTCCACATGGATGAATGTTTGTAGCTGCTGAGAAACTGAGATTTAGCAGCAATGGATTTCATTATGGTGTAGCCGGAATTATTTGGACATACAGTCCTGAAGGCAGAGTGTGAAATGGACACGCAAATCTTATTTGCCACTATGCTTAGTTTATCCGTAATACATGACACAAAGCAGCTGATGTAAATCAGGCAAAATAATCTATGTGAGATGAATATGTAAATGTAAACCAAAAATCGACAATATTGTGACAGTATGCAAAAAAGCAGTTTTTCTGTATTTACTTTGACTTTTATTTCATTACAGACAGAATGAACAAAAGATGGTTCATGTTTTGTCTGATCAAATCCATTCCTGCACTTCATGCCTGTAACACTCCAAAAATACCAAAAATAGTTGGGATTTTCTACTTTATGTTACAATTTCTGCTCAAAACACATAAAAGAAGATAATAGTTTTCTAAGTCTCCACATATTGTCTATTGGTGACAGGTCCAGACATCAGGCAGGGCAGTCCAGGCCATTACTTGTAACCCTTTTCTATCACAGTCATGGCTTTTTACAGCATGTGGTTTTGCATTGTCTTGTTGAAAAATGTGTGAAGATCCCTAAAAGGCAGTATATGTTACTCTAAAATCTCTAAGTACTTTTCTGCATTAATGCTGCCATCACAGATTTATAAATGACCTTTGCCAACCCTATACCATGACACAACCTGGCTTTCGATTGTTGCTGATGTCACAGTCTGGATGGTCGTTTATGTCCTTGGTCCAGAGCATCCATTTCTTCCTGTAAGACCTATTATACTGCTTCATCTGACCACAATACATTATTCATGGTCCATCTGAGAAGTTGATGCTATCAATCTCCAGTGATTGTTGGCAATCATAGACTTGGTACCAAATAATAGAATTTCGATTTGATCAGCATTTCATTTCAGAAATGTGCACTTTATTCATTGTCTGCACTCTTTAATACAGTATGTCAGGCACGTTAGTGCTATTTCGGTGTGGGCACATGTCTGTATTTCAACTTGATAACATATTTTTGCTAAATTTTAATGCACTCAAAACACAATGGAAGAAAAACGGATGATAAAATTTTAGTTTAGACACTTATCGAGATGATCCGGATTTAAGGTTTCATTACTGAACTTAAAAGGGGAAGAAATATGCAGACACAAACAATATCAATTCGATTTAAGATATCTCCTTTGTTCATTCCATTTGCATTTTGTGAATTGACAAAAAAGTCAAATTCTTTAAAAGAATTCTTACTGTAAGCATTTTCCATACAGTCCCAAAACCTTTGCACAGTACTCTAGGCAAGGGTTTCTGCACATGCTTAGTTGTGGATATCCAAAGTAAAGCCCTGTGAGAGGGTATATGTAAAATACATTGTTTATTGGTTGTCCATTAATTCATTTACATTTTTGTCATTTATATATGCATTTATCCAGAGCAACTTAAATTTGATACAAGATTACAATCCATTCAGCGATGGGTTAAGGGTCTTGCTAAAAGGGCTCAACAGCGGCAGCTTGGCAGCGCTTGAACCTTAGACCTTCTGGTCCATAGTCCACAAATCCTAGATTCAGACATGACTGACAGAGGGCTAATACTGACTACTGACTGATTTTTTTTTTCTGAACTGCTGATTGGTTGAATTTTTTGTTCCAACATTGACAATCACTGACCCCACCATTGAATAAAGATCTAGCCAAGAGTCTACTAATAGGTGAGCCTTAGTGGATCGGACAAGGTTCCTGTAGAGCAGGGTGAGGGTGAGGGTGATGGGCTTCAACTCAAACGAGGACTGGATTGTGTCTGATTTAGGCGTGCAGTGCCACAGGCTATGTAAGTTTTGTGTACGAGTGTGTGTACACATGCTGACATGATTTAGAGCTGTGTGGATTTGCTGAAGGTATTTTCACTGGCTTCAGGAGGGGCCGTGGGCGCGCTGAGATTAAAGCAGAGAAGGAAAAGCCTCACTTCTTTGCTTTGTCGGAAAATGGTTCAGTCCTCCTGCTTAACGCTTCCTGGAGGAGCACTGGAAATGAAATCAAATTATTTTCTTAGCCTTTGCAGAGAGCAAACCTATTTGCTTTTTTTTCTGTGAGTTTTAATGCACACACTCAGCAAGCACTTGGAGGCTATAATATTTACTAATACCTGGAGGATTTTACTTTTGCCCTCAAAACTGCCTCAGTCCTTCATGGCATAGATTCCATAAGATTTTAAAAACATTCCTTTGAGATTCTGTTCCATGCACTTTGATGCTGTGCATTTTTTGTTCTACCGCATCAGAAGGGCGGCACAGTGGCTCGGTGGGGAGCACCACTGAATCACAGCAAGAAGGTCTTGGGTTCAATCCCAGGGTGGAGCAGCCTGGGTCCTTTCTTTGTAGAGTCTGCATGTCCTCCCCATGTCTGCGTGGGTTTACTCTGGGTACACACACACACACACACACACACACACACACACACACACACACACACACACACACACACACAAAAACATATATATATATATAGTGACGTTAAAGAACAAAAATAAACAAACAAACCACATCAGAAAGGTCTTCTATTCAATACAGATCTGGGGCAGTATCATACTGGTTGGCAAAAATACTTAGATAGTCTTTGCATTCAAGCCATGATTAATTGGCCCAAAGTTAGCCGACAATACATTTCCATACATTACACCACCTCTACCAGACACTTAGGTCTCCAGTCTTTAACTGTCCAGTTTTGATTAACTTGTGCCCAATGCAGCCTCAACTTTCTATTTTTTGGCAGAAGTAGAACTTTTTCAGTGGTGTAGCTCAAGTTTAGACGTGTTATGCGTCTTCTGAGATGCTTTTCTGCTAACCATGGTTGTACAGAGTGGTTATATGAGTTATCTGTAATCATTGTGTTGAGATAATGGTAATAAACAGCCGTTACCTCTCAGGTGAATTATGTATGTGTGGTCTGCACTCTGCAGCACAGCCACCAGGCATTGATTACTTAATATAATATTGCTTCTTTGAGACAATGCTCCACTGTAAAAAGCGCTTTAGTAAGAAATCTGACTTGTCTTGAAGTACACTGTCACATAAAAGACAGTTTCTCAATCAATAAATGTGTTTGTGGGGGGCAGATGTTGGGGTGAGAGAGAGAGAGAGAGAGAGAGTGAGGAAAGTAGGTTGTGAGTGAATAAACATGCTGCACACAGCTGTATAGCTATATACAATTTTATTCATTTTAAATCCATCCATTTTTTTCACTTATTCCACACGGTGCAATGGCAGAAACAACCCTACATGGGGCGCCAATCCATCGTGAGACACACGCAGTTAAGCACACAGTCACACACTAAAGGCCACTTTTGAGACACCAAATAACCTAACACGCATGTTTTTGGACTGTGTGAGGAAACCGGAGTACTCGGAGTAAAACTATGCAAACAACACACAGAAAGGACCCAGGCCGCTCCACCCTGGGATTGAACCTGGGACCTTCTTGGTGTGTTGCCCACCCCCCCTTTTAAATAATAATAAAAAAACAGAGAATAATTATGTGGTGGTCAATGTTGATGTTAAAAAAGTGAATGTATAATAATCGCTGTATATATCTGATCATTCTTCGCTGACCTCCCTCATCGAGAGGTGTTTCCATCCTCACATCTGCCATTTACTGAATGTTTATTCTTCATTGCACCATTCTGAGTTGTGTGTGAAAATCTCAGGAGATCAGAATTTCTAAAAATATTCAAACCAACAGTTGTTGATGTAAACATTTCCTGAAGCTGCTGGTCTGTATCTGCATGATTGCACCGATGCAGCACGATCAAATAATTACAGAATTGATTTGGTGTACAAATGTTCCTAATCGCTTCTTAAATAAATTGGTGCGAAATGTTGGGCATGTCTCCACATTATCTAGTAATGTTTTTGTAAGGTCACAGACTTGTTAGCTACCCATTTCCAGAACTATGTAAAAATTAAATTATGATTCATCCATTTTGATCTGGAGTAGGAAACATAAAATAGGCTGCATTTGTTTGAGGAGGGATGGTTAATTGCCGACCTACACAGATGTGTGTGCGAGAGAGTCTGTGTGTGTGTGTGCGTGTGTGTGCGTGTGAGCATGCACCCACTCTGGCAGAGGGAATCTGCTCTGTGCATATCACACCACTTTGCTCCGGTCTCCGTGTGGGAGTGCGTACTACGCAACATGTTGTGTGGACTGCGAAGGGAATTGAGGAACAGCTTTGGTGAGTTAAACAATGAGTATCGCACTGCAAATGTCTGAGGAGCTGTTTCTCTGAGCTCAGGTTTCTGTGTCTCATGTAGGTTCGTATTGCTTTACCTCCATCATATGGGGCTTCAGTTTGGTTCCTTATTTGATTTAGGGTCACAGAAGTGCATTTAGCTTTAGGATTTGGAGCCGGTAATTTACCATTATGAACTCATTTATGGTCCGTAATTGGACTGGAAGGCGAGTTCCTTATTGTTTGTTCCTTTGGGATCTTGATTGTACTGTGCATCTGACAGTGTGTTATGTGTTCAATAATGTTCTACCACCATGGAGGGACTTGTTAAATGAGGAATCATCAGAAGTGCTACATCTCCAGTTGTATTTGTGTAGAAATGTAGCTGCTTATGTCTTTGCTGTTTAAGCATCCATCATAATTTATGAGTTAAATGTTTACTAGTTTACTACTAAAAATAGGATGTATATTAAAATGAAATATCCCATAGTTAAATACTCCCTAATTATTGTGTACAGTATATATGCTTACACAAAGCACACAAAGCTTAGTTTATAACAAAGTGTTACAAAATCAAATCATTTAGTTAGTAATGGATTGATAAGACAATGTGAAAGCAAAACACTTACTCTATTGGTGGACATTGGTTGTTTTGTCTTCTCAACAAATAAACAATCAATTCGGAGCTAAATCGAACATAACTTAAACTTAATGTTATAATTTTTGCTAATGTTTGACTAGACAAAAAGTTTACAAGCTTTTAAGACACACTCATTTCCCTTTCTTCGTAGATTTTGTAATAACGGATAAAGGTTGGATGTCGTGGAGATTGTCATGTTTTATTTTTACAAATTTCATCGTAAAAATGTCATTTCTTGGTCCTATTCCACTTTGTCGGATTAGCCGCTTTCGTGTTGTGAGCTTCTTTGTACATTTGCCTCTGCTGGTTTTCTGCTTTTTGTTCGGTTACCAGGTTTAAATGCAAAAGCACCCAATTATGTGTCAACAAAGCTCCATAAAACTTATCAACACAAAAGAGCAAATATTTAATTAAAAAAATCTATTTCAAGCCACCTGTCTAAATTGTCTCAATTCTGTTATAAGTCATGGCTGTCACGTTGTATCTTTTATCAGTGTTGGTCAAGCAAGTCTTAAGTCCTCGAAAATGAAGACTTGGTTGAGGACCCCTGGGCCATAACCAGTTCCAAGTTTCAACTAAAAACATACCTCAGATAAACAAACTTTACCACAACAGAATTGGGATATAAACCAGATTGCATAATTTGATCCACTTCACCCCACAGCCTTTGTGGTCATGTAGTGTAGTGTGGCCTGTCCTGGTGTGGGCGGAGGGAAAGGGTCCAATTTATCATTAGTCCATTTCTTAGAAGTGAGCCTTGACTTCAGGTTGCATCCTGAAAAACAATGTTAAAGTTGTCAGTGAATTTCCTCGTCCTTCAAGTCCAAAGTTCCTGGCTGGGCTGCCCCTATGTGACATTGTGATCATGGGAGAGATAATTGCGTCCTTTTCCAGGAAGCTTCATTACAGCTCAGGTCAGTGTAATTACTAAACAAGAAATGCATGCATTTTTAGACCTGATCCATGAAGGTGAACACACTATTTTATTTATATGTCTGTAATCGTTTCCATGTTTATTAAGGTAATTGATGCCTCAAATATTGGAAGCCAAACCCTGATCCATTGCTGTATTGAGAAAGTTTAAGGTGCCACGTAAGGCAATGCCAGTGATGTCATATATACAGGTGCAGGTTTGTCCCAGTGTGACAGATCAAGTTGTCTTTGTGGAATATGTGGGGGTTTTCCGACACTGTGGTGCATATAAGAGCAGCACAAGCAGGAGTTATGCTACAGCGATCTGCCTAATGTTCTCCCAGTGGGGGCGAGAGAGAGGGCAAGAGAGAGAGAGTAGAAATTATGGTTTGCATCAGATTTGTAGAGACGAGAAAGGCTGTGAAAAAACAGACCTGATAAACCTTGATGCGTTCCCTACACTGTCTGGTGCTTATAAGGAACCTACTAAACAACAATACCATATACAAAAAGTCATACTACACAATTATAACACATTTTGTCACACTGCTGTAATTATAAAGCTAATATAATTGCAATGCTATAATGACTATATATAACATATTGTCCATGCTTAGACCCCAAAATTCATTCATGTCCCACAAGGATAAAAAATATCACGTCTTTCTATCCTTGTGAGGACATTTGGTGTCCACAATGTCATAAACATCTCACACACCATGTCGAATATTTTTTTGGCTTGATCTTTGCGCAAATAATTACGATAACATAACTACACAAATGTGCCAACACTGGTGAACATCAGAATTTCCATCCTGGTTTTTCTCATCGTGATCTGAAGCTTTAACAAGTCCTTAGCTTGTTTATACTTTTGGACACCGCAGAGAGGGTGAAACGGAGCAGAACAAGCACACTTGTTAGCATGCAACATGTAGTATGTTGGGGGTTCATTTGGCAATAACCCTCTGGTGTTTAAAAAATGTTATAAAGCGAACGCGATGCACCCCTATAGATCTACTACAAAAATTAAGGGATATTTAAAAATGGCATATCCCATAATGAAATCTTCCCTAATTTTTGTCTATTTTTTTGACTATTCAGGCACTCTACATTGTCCCATAAAACTAGCAACTATTGTTTGCTAACACCTTGTTCTTGGGTGACAGAAAGCTGGAGATTATTAGGAGGAGTGCAGTTCCAGTGTGGTAAACATGTAGGTACTTGGACTACAACTTCAAGCATGCAGAAGACTACAGCACCCAGCCTGCAACATGCTGATGAAGGCAGATGAGAGACACCTGCCTAGTTTAAGGCTGTTTGAGAGTGGGGTCTCTGGTCCTATGGTATTTGGGAGTTCTTATGAACGAGGTATGAGGTATGAATGAGGTATTAAGGAAAGGCTCATAATTTAATAATAATTTAATAATTTCATAAAATAATAACATAATAATAATAGAAATGTTATTATTGATTGAAATTAGATTATTTACGTAATTTTACTATTACTACAACATAATTATTTAATAAACATCTAGGCCACCCATGGAGGTCTCTTTTTGAGTCTTGGTTTCTTGCTTCTTCATTCAGGGAGTTTTTCCTTTCCACTGTTGCCCTAGGCTTGCTCAATTTGGGATTGGCCTTTTTAGATAATATAATATTGCAAAGCTGCTTCTAGACAATGCTCCATTGTAAAAAGCGCTATATAAATAAATTTGAGTAAATAAAGCATGTGAGACTACATGCTGAAACTCCAAGTCATTTGGCACAAGAGACCATCATGCACCCCATGTATATAATAATATGAATGATGCGAGAAATAAATGGCTGGAATTGAAGTTGTACACAGCCCCCCCCCGCCCCCCCTCCATTATGCCTGACCCAAGTTTCATTTTCCACAGCTTGCAATTTGCAGCTTCGTATTACACAAATTGCACTAATTTGCTTACTCTCCAGATTCTGCTTTGCTCATTTTACCGTGCTATTTAAAACGCTGGTGCATTTGTCTTTTTTTTCTCCTTTTTTTTTTTAAGAGCCTCGTAATTATAAGCATAATCACGGTATAGTTTGCCGCAAAATGCTCTGGTGCCATGGTGTTACAGAGCTTGAGATGATGCCAGCCTTTCGAAGAATTGTTTCAGACAATGTAGACACATGCAAAAAAACACACAGTTTCTGTTGCTATTGATTTTCCTTTTTGTTAGGATTGGAAGTTTACTGGAGATGATAAACACGCTTGGATTTCAGGCCAGGAATTACCATACAGTTGGTTTCTAAAAAGGTTGTAAGTTTTAAACGTGATATTTGTTTAGAATGTCACATCAATAACTGTTAGTTTTTTTATTCTAGAGTTCATTTACCAGTACAATTTGATAGGTAGCCTTGCACTGGTATATCTCCATGCAGGCTTTACTATTTATAATAATATATTGGTATTTCCCATAGCTAGGTGCATAATCTATCATTATCAGCCACTAGATCGTCACACTCAAAAAGGTAGGCATTTATTTTGAGTGGATTCATTATTACAGCTGCCAGGGCCTCTGCCTTAAGCTACAGCCCTGACCAGGAAAAGTTCAGTATGGGTAATGGAACAACAGCAGGTTTCGGTACATTTACTTTGATTTTTATTTCATTGTATACAGTGTGAACCCAAGAAATTTTGTTTTATTTTCTCAGCTCTATATCTGCTGTTAAAAAACATCAAGTCCTGCATTTCAGTTCCGGGGGCAATTTAGGGCTAGTAATAATGTAATTTCAAACAGATTATGTCAACAGATCATTGTGAGATTGGAAGAGAACTGCCTATTTCTTCCTCCACAGTGCACAATATAATTTAATAATTTGGGGGGATTTTAGTCTCTCTGGTGCAAACTTAAGCTAAAATTCTGTGACCTCTGATCTCAGACAGCACTGCATCAAGAACCGTCATTCATTATATGATTCATCATATGGGCAAGAAATTACTTTAGCAAACCTTTATCAAGCTCTACAATACAGAGTTGCATTCACAACACCACTTAAAATGTTACTGTACAAAAAAAAGCTTCATGTTAGCCAGGGCCAGATGTGGTGTCAACTTCACTGGACTTAGAGGCATCTAGAATGGGTCATCACCCATTGGAAATGGAGATTGTGGTTGGATGAATCAGTATGCCAGATCTTTTTTTGGAAGATATGGACGCCGTGTGCACCGGACCAAAAGCCAGGCTCTTTCATGGTGGGGTTTCATCAAGGCCTTTGCTTAAGATCATTTACAGCTCTTTAATTACATGATTAATGCAGAAAAGTATTTTGAGATTTTAGAGCAACATAAACTGCCTTCAAGACGAAATGAAATCATATTATTATTTAGTATTTTTATGTCATTACAAGCTCCAAATTAACCCCACTGATCTGGAATATATTACAGGACTGTTAATGTATTTAACATAAAAATTTAGTTGACCAGAAAAACAAAATATTCCGGAATCATACTGCCCATAAATAAATAAATGGTAATTCAATTCAATTTTATGTATATAGCGTATATGGTGCATTGTCTCAAAGCAGCTTTACAATATTACATGATCTTAAAAGGCCAATCCTAAGTTGAGCAAGCCTAGGGCAGCAGTGGAAAGGAAAAACTCCCTGAAAGTGATAGGAAAAAACCTTGGAAGGACCAAGACTCAACAGGGGACCCATCCTCCATGGGTGGCCTAGATGTTAATTAAATAAATACTTAAAAGTATATTAAATTATAGCAAATTAAGGTACATAATTTAAATCAATAAGAATTAATAATAAAATGTAAATTAGTAATAAAATAAATTAAATAGAGGCTCCAACTATCTCTTTCATACATGAACGCAAAAGCTGTTATTCTGAGCTGAGGGATGGCAGAGTAGTCTTATGTTTGAACATGAATCATAGAATGCATACACAGTCTATAGTTTATCATTTATTTACTATTTTTTATTGTATTATCTATTTACTTTATTCTGTTTATCTTGTCTGTAACTTCTGATTGGCTCACTTTTTTGGTTTCTTCCTCATTATGTTTATGGAATTTTGCTTTTCCACTCTTACCTCAGGCTTGCTAAATTAGGACTGTAGTCCTAGATAATTAACAAAAACAATACAACCGATTTAATTGATCACAATTAACAAATAGACCAAATAATCACTTAAAACAAAGTTTGTTTTATTATCTAATATAATATCCATGTCATTTCAAGACAAGAGGGTTTTTCGCTGTGATTGATACAAGTGACTTACAAACACTAATGAGACTTGTGAAGAAGGGTGGAGTGAGTGGCTGAAAAATAGGTAGTTACATGGAACAGCTTTGAATATTAATATAATTCATATAAAATATATAGAAAGACACTTCAAAATGAAGCTCTACGAGGGGAACAGTGTTGAAAGACGCTCTATAGGGCAGCACAGATGAGAAAGACATTACAGACCCTGTGACATTTTTCCTTTCAAAGAACAGGATATACAAGAAAATGACCTGAGCTTTAAATGCATTTGATTCTACTTTTGATACTACTTAGCAAGTTGCAAATACGTTTCTGATATCACAATTATATTGTAGGCTACACCAAAAGACAAGAATAAATCCATAATTAAAGATTTGACACTTTATGGTCTAGCCGTTACATTTGATTTTGAAATAATATTATTTTATTATTATTTAAAACTTTTAAAATATTGACATTTAGCATGATTTTAATTTAACATGCACTTCATTAAAGTTTTTAAATTATGGAACATGGAATGATATGAATCATTCATTCATGTTTATGGGCTTCATTTTGGACCAGGTCACTGGAGAACAGGTGCTGTGGCACTGGGAAAATGGAAGGACTAACCCAAGACAGGGCACCAAGTCATTGTACGGCCTGCACACACACACACACACACACACACACAGGGGGGCATTTAGGATAATTTAATCTAAAGCATGTCTTTGGACTGTAGGAGGAAACCAGAGTACCCAGAGTAAACCACAATGGCTAATGCAAACATAAAATGGCACTGGTTAGGATGGACCATTACACAGTGGAAACAGTGTGTATTGTGGTTAAATTAATTAGTATTGGAAGAAATGTGCGCTCCGGACCAAAAATGAAAAGAATCATCTAGACTATTACCAGCAACAAGTCCAAAAGCCAAGCTCTGTCATGCTATGGTGCTATGTTAATGCCCTGGATAAAGGCCATTTAGACTTCTGTAATGACGGCGTTAATTAAATAAAAGCGCACATAATATTTTTACTAGGGACGTCTATGCTTTTTTCAACAAGAATGCAAACAAGTCAGATCAGAGTTTAGGACTGAAAAACTGTATGGAAATAACGTTCTTTAAGAAATAATGTTTTTAAACATTTAGTTTTTGATGTGTTGCAGGCCTGAAATACAGGGGAGTATGTTTATTAACAAACAAAATTAAAATAAAATTAACGATGACCAGACAAAACATAATATATTTAACATGAAATTCTTTAAACCCATAACACATTTTCCAAACCATCCCAACTTTTTCTGATTTGGGGTTGTTGGTGGGATTAGTGCTCTCTGTTGTATCTGTTCTTTAGTTACAATATATATTACAAAATAATTTTGTTGCTGTAATCAGTTGCAATTTACACTTAAAAATACGGTGGCTGTGAAGTGCAAACCACAACAACATTAACTAAGCACAATTACAAATTACAAAAACGCAATAACATTAACAAAAACACAACAACATTAACTAAGCACAATTACAAATTACAAAAAC
>JAVSBV010000121.1:5019524-5032326 GCA_033117975.1 Parotocinclus spilosoma
AGTTCTTGTTTGTACGTTTGCTATACGTGTAAATCGCACAATAAAGGTTTAATAAACATTTAATATGTTACATAGCATGTCCCGTCTTGTAACATGTTCTTTAATCGAACCAGACGGTTATTAGGACCAAAACGATCGTGTCCCGATGTGGTCCAATTAACTGGAATGAAATGTAAATGAAAATGAAAATAAAAAATAAACAGGCAATTTAGAAACATTCTAAATTTTAACATTTAACATGTGTAAAAATTAACTGTTTAAGTTTAAAGCTCTTTGCACACATTAACTAAATTCTGAACTAACATTAGTCAAATCACTGTACTGTGCACTGCACTGTACAGAACTACAGTACTACTACTTGTTGTTAACATAAAAGATTCTGTTAAACAAATAATTTTAAGTGGCATTGTTTCTAGTGGTCTCAGTCAGAATACAATTAAACAGATAAAATCTAACACCGTTGTCAACTGTTTGTTCAATTGTGGGAACAGCTGTGGCAGTTGAGTACACAATTATTTCCAAACATGACTTTAATTATACAGAAACTAAATGCTTATGCTTAACTGCTTGCTAAAAAGGTAGTAATCAGCAATGACCCAGATTGTATGGTGCACAACCAGGGCGTGACATCAAATCCAAAACCCATATACAAACATTTTGGTCCTTCATTACACAGCCAACAAACTAAGATATGACTCTCATTTCCAAGGATAATTCGTTTTATTAATCTTGACAATGGAACTTACTGTAACAGCAACTAATGAGGTCTGTACAGAAATCAGATCCATCCTTAGAACATCAAACCTGATCCAATTTATTTACATGTCATGTGTTTCATGTGAAACCTTACACTTTAGAGCAATGTTGTCATATGTGGCTGTGTGAGGAAATTCATGAGTGGCATATGATAACTGCATTACAGTTATTCAAACAGTTAACACTACAACCTTTCCTTTAATCTTATCCATATTGTAAACATGTGGTATTCCTTACGTAAGAAAGCCACATTTTACCCAATTCTGTAAACTATACATCACTGTAATTACACAGCAGCACAGCTCTTGCAATAAAAAGCCATATATATGATATATTTTTAAATGACTTAAGTATTGTATGACTAAGTCATTAACATTAACAAATGGCATTCATTTATTTTCATAAAAATGTCAGCTGTGGTGTTTCTTTGCAAGAATTCAATGGTCTACAACACTGAACCAGCATTTAATGTACAGATTAGTTCAGTTTTGATACATTAAACCAGCCTAAGCAGTAGCTACTGACTGTCTAACTCTGAAGTATGATACTATGCAGTACAGAAGACGTTTTACAATGCTACTGTATAATACATTGAACTGTCACCTAATTAAATATTCTACAGTAAAACTTACAAATAGCTGTCATTTTTAACATTTACTGACATTTTTTGTACTTACTCAAATAAAAAAAAAACATAACTAGACAGTTTGGTGCAGATTTATTAAAATCTTATAACTGGAGCACTGCATGCAGCATGCTCACTTTATTTTACACTGGGGTAATTATGCGCTATAATTTCTTATCATATTTGCATTTGCTTTGAAGTCTCTTCAAATATTCTGCAGGATATATAAATACAAATACTATTGTTTCCAGTAGTCGCAGTCAGACAAAAATAAACAGATAAAATCTAACACCTCAGTCAACTGTGTCTTCAATCATGGGAACAGCTGTGGCAGCTGAGTACACAATGACTTCCAAACATGACTTTTATTATACAGAAACTAAATGCTTATGCTTAACCGCTTGTTAAAAAGGTAGCAATCAGCGAATACCCAGATTGTATGGTGTACAACCAGGGCGTGACTTAGAATCCCAAACCCATATACAAACAAACTTTGGAATCAGTCACCCTTCATTGCACAGACAGAAAACTATAAACTATATGCATACTTACACCAATACTAGCCATATGCCAATGCTGTGTATAATATGTGAACTCAACTCCAAAAAATGTCATACTGGGACAGTATGAAAAATGCACATAAAACACTCAATGTTTCTTACATGTACTTTGATATCAATTTCATTGCAGACAGTATGAACCTGAGACATTTTATGCTTTTGTCTAGGCAACTACATTTTATTTGTTAATAAACAGCCATTACTGCATTTTAGACATGCAACACATTTAAAAAAAAGTTGAGACTGTAAAGCATTTACCATCTTGTAATGTTGCCATTCTTTTGTTTATCACACTTAAAACATATTTGGTACAGTTTTGTCATTCTCTCGTATTCTTCCTGCAAACACATCATAAGATTCTTCATAAGACAACAGAATGAGGTAGTCGTTGCAATTTTCATTTCAAAATTCCCCATACATTCTCTATTAGGAAGTGGTCAGGACTACAGGCAGGCCAGACCAGTAGTTGTACCCTCTTCTTGCGCAGCCATGCCTTTGATATGTGCGCGGCATGTGGGTTTGCATTGTCTTGTTAAAATATGTTTGAATGTCCATGGAAAAGATTAAGTCTTTTATGACAAACTTTTCACCATTAATGCTGCCATCACAGAAGTATAAATTATCTTTTCCAAGGGCAGTGACACAGCCCATACCATGACAGATTCTGGCTTTTGGACTTAGATGACTAGGAATCTTTTTGCATAGTATAGTTTTAAGCGCCATTTGTGATTGTAACTTGCACAAATCAAAGGTTTGCCAAAGTAATCCCTTGCCCATTTGGCCAGATGTTTGAATGGTGCCCAGATCCCTTGCCTATAATGTTGAATGGTTGTTCTGTATGATGGGATCGAATATCACTGGCATTCATCTTAAGCATTCATCCTTGACTTTACGTACTGATATTCTTCCTGAATTGTTATAATATTATACACTAAAAGGGAAGAAAAACATGCAAATCCCTTCCAATCTGTCTTTGAGGTACACTGTCAATATTTTTCACACACATTTGTTGACAAACAGGATATCCTCTGCTCATCAAAGACAGCCTTTCCTGGGTGCTGCTTTTCTACCAAATCATGATTGCAATCCCCTGTCATTTTTTTGTTTTTTTATTATTCATGACTATCTCTAAATTGTCGTTATCCTGACTTTTTGAAGGCCTATGGTGCAAAAATAGATGAATATCAAATAATAAAATAAAGTTCACCAGACAAAACAGGTAATATTCCAGGTTCATACACTGCAATGAAATAATTGCCAAAGTAAACGTAAGAAATAATGTGTGCTTTGTATATGTATATACAAATACAAATGTATATTTCCACACTCTCCCAGCTTTTGCTGATTTGGGTTTGTACATTTCCTAACACGTAACTGTCACTTCCTGAGATAATTAACTCTGAGGGTGCAACTAATTGTCACAGCAACTAACAAAGCCTGAACAAAAACCAGACCCGTCCTTATTAAGTCACTGAAGCCAAAACAAAACTCCAGTGTTTGACATTTAAACATGTGTTCTCACAGATTCCTGTCAAATGCACATTCAAACACAGCTTCCTGCCTAATCACTCAGTGAATATATAATCACAAGCACACGAGTAAGGCTAGCTCCAGCTATTCTAGGATTCCTTAATAGGCTAATTGACTATTTGTTTCTCAAGTCTTTCTCAAGTCTGAGCAAAAACAGATCCTGTCAAAAGTCTCACTTGGTGTTCTTAATTTTTGCAAACGACAACAGAAAAGTTCTAGACGTGAATGAAATATGAAAGCACTAGAACCACACACAAAAAAAGTTTTTCATTCCACATGGGAGCACTTTGACCATTCCACAGCTTTGTTTGAAAGCAATGATGTGGACCAACAGCATTGGAGTGACATAATGCGATGTCTTGACAATGCACATAAGCCCTACAAGTTTGTCTGAGAGGGGATAACACAGAGGAATACATTTAGAAGTAGAGTGGAGAGTGACAGAAAACGTGGATCATGACCGACGCCTAGACACACAAAACTAGCCTTTGATCCCCTATCCAAAAATTTCAGCCACCATGGAAGAGCCTCTCTTGAAGCATAAGCAAGGATCATGATGTAGAAACAGCAAACAACCTGGCCCTTTCTTGAGCTGAGCAATGACATTCAGCAGTTTCCTTATTGTATACTACTATTACTTTCACCACTGTACCTGTGTTAAAGTGTAAAAAAAATAAAATATGTCTAAAATAAAAAAGATCCTAAAACTAGTGAGAATAAGTTCATATTTCTCCTGATAATTAGAATAATTTTGATAAAAATGTACCAGTTTTCAAATGAAGTACAGACTTTAATATAAGATGATTACAATCTACTCCATGATTATTGCAACCCTGGTAAATATAAATAAAATAGTTAATCTTTTGGTAAATGAACCTCACACTGAAAAGTGAAAATCCAATCTATAATTGAAGTAAATATTGTTTAAGAAAAAAATCCCTCACCAAGAAAGAATTATGTTGAGCTAAACCACAGGTGGCACAATTATTGGCACCCTGCATATATTTATTTGAACAACCTCCCCCTGGCAATAAAACAGCACTTAGTGTTCTCCTGTAACATTTTAAGTTGGAAGGTTGAAAAATACATAGCAGAGAATTTTAGACCAGTCCTATTTACAGAACGTCTTCAGATTGTCCAGGTTCCAGCATGCTAGATTCTGTCTGATTTTAACCTAAAAAAGAACATATATTGCTCACTAAAATTAGGGGATACTTCAAAAATGAAATCTCCATAACGAAATATCCCCTCATTTTTGTTAGCAGTGTAGTTAAAAAAAAAAAAGTGACCCTTCCGATGTTACTCAATTACAATCTGGTGTCTTGTGTATATTTAATCCACTGACAGAACGCAAAAACGCTAATTTGTTTTTTCAGCCTCTATTAAAGAGTGGTAAAGCTCTGCAGAATGTGCCCACACTTTGATTTCTTTGATTCAAAAATGTTTTCTTAGTGCGATTGACTGCACAAAAGGCTCAGACCTAAAATGTGAACTGCCAGTGTTGAAATGTAAGGATAGGGTCAGTCTGCATTAAACAATGCCCTCTGGCCTGGACTCTTTCATCCAGCAAGACTTTAGGGCTTGTTAAAATACCCATTGCATTTTCTTCGGCAGCATTAATAAGATCTGATAACTAATCAGGGATAGCAAGCATGGGGATTGTATAACCTGGTAAATCCAGAAGGAATGTAAACCATTGCGGCTCTCAAAGGAGCCCTGTGGCAGCTGTGAACATGGGAAGCCCAGCGAGCAGACAGACATCCGGATCATATAGTCGCTGTATTTGCTGTTTTAGGATCAAATTATTGTTAAAAGACCTTAACAGAGATTTTAGACAGTTTATGTACCCTGTTTCATTATGATAATAGCTCATACATTCACATGGTTAGTATGCTCCAGCGCTCTGGCAAGAATGTCACAGTAAAAGAAAATTTACAAATGATTTTACTTCACAATGGGATAAAGCCAATATCATTTTACAGTAATACTGCCTATATGTAGACAAAAACTACATTTTGTATAAAGTACTTCACTCTCCCCATCACACGTATGTTAAATAGGCTTTCTAATGCATAACAAGTAATTAAATAATACTGCAACTCTCACAACACTCTTTTCCAGTAGGCACACATAAATATCTGAGAAAGGCTGATTTGTTAAGCTCATCCTTATGACTTTGTACACCTCAAAATATCTGTCAGAGCGACACTTGGGCTCCATTTAGTAATCAATCCATTAACACTGCAGGCCTGCAGCATGAGCTCTGAGTTACACCCTTTGCAAATGTGCCTATGAGTATGGAGATGCAGCTGTCACACTTCGGTAATTCAAACCCTTATTAGTGTCCATTAGTCTGCCCTGAAACTAATAAGTGATTGTCAAATACATATAAACTTTCACACAAACTCCACACACACAGAAACAATTGTGAGGGCCTCAGGGAATCACTGTAAAGTTACATTAACCATTTCTCTGTAGAATGTCACGTTGAACTCTGCCGTAATTACATTAATTGTTATAATTTAATTTACTAACGCACTGACTAATACATTTTCTTACTAATTCACATTTTGTTGTCAAAATATCTGTCATAATCTAGTTGTGACACCAGTGACATCAGATATAAATTGCTTCTGCTTAATAATAATAAGGACTTTGAAGTAGCTTAATTGGTTAAATTTGTTTCCTTTATTCGATAACATATACATTAAGGCAAGTGTATGCTTTGTCTTTGACTGTTTGATAAATTACTATTAAGTGAAATACAGAGCACAATACAGGGCTCTACTTATTTGCTTCTTCGCTTCAAAGAAATGTGAATGGAGTACTTACTCAAGAGCAGTTGTGCGTAACAAGATTTCAAGTTGAGTAGACCTTAGAATATACTGAGTATCTATTGGATCTGTCTCAATACCTAATGAGTACCCTTACTGCCTACTTCATACACAGGGTGTTCTCTACATATAGAACTAATAGCCAATAGAACTTTAAGAGAGGTTAATGAGACACGACTGAGTTACCTATTGTGTTACCAGTTGTTCACACCATCTGTACACAGTAACTATTTAAGTCGTTCATATTGCAAGAATGATTACAGTTTTGCCATGTTTATAATAATATTTTTATTTTTTACAAAACACTCAACACTCAAATTGTGATCTGTGATAAGACAAAGAAATTTGACGGGCTTTTATAATGTGTATATATATATATGTATTTGAATAATTTTACTTATTTTTTTAATAGTAAGAGCGACACTTGTCACATGCCCAATAAGCAATGTAGAAGCCTTTTCTCATTATGCTTTTCTCATCAACTGGTAAAATGCTGATATATTTTTCTACTCCCATGCTTTGTTAAACACAATTTTCATTGATGTATAACATAAAGGAATAAAGTATCAATAGAAATTAAACAAAAATCTTAATAAATTGTGCTCATAGATTTTGCGTCATCCTATTAATTTTAAATAAGAAGCATCAGTGCTCCTTGGTCAATACTTTCCGGTAGAGCCCTGCATTATCACTTGCCATAGCAACATAAGGTACTTTTTATCACACATCTGTTTCTGTAGGCCTATGCAACAAAATTGGTGTTGGGATTGATAAACTGTTTACAAGAGTCGCCACCAAACTGTTGCCAACCCACAGGTCAGAAAACTGGCCAGCAAAAATAAAATGCATGACCATGCACAACTACTTAAAATGTACAGTCAGTCCTCAAACTTCAGCATTTGTATTTAGTTTCACTAAAAGTATTCTTTTGGCTGCTTGTGCAGCTCATTCCATTCATGGGGTAAACTGAGAAAGGGGAAAACACACATATGTTTTATATGATTTGCATTTGATGAATAATAAATTGAGAAAATAATTCCTTTAAAATGTTTCGTCAAAAACAGAAAACGAAAATGCTGAAATATAATTCGAATGCACCACTCTACTTTTTTGTACTTGTGCTGTGAAGGTTCATGCTCTCCACACATAAGGTGTACTGCAGAAATGTTAGAATTTTATGACAGGCTTATCTACGTGTTTAAATGTAAAATATAAAGTAAGATGTAAACCATATTTTACTCAGTCGCTAGAAAGAAAAACAGTTGCCAAGTCCCATACCTCAGTCCATGGCCTTTTTATTATCTGGTTTTCCTATAATAATCGTTTGGCCAATAACAGTAAAAGTTAAGTAGTGGTAATTAATGAAAAACTACAGCTCCCAACAGTTTTATAATACCACTTAAATAGCATAAGTATTTTTCTCTCAGATATAAACTATGTGAAACATCAATACCCTATTTTTCTCATCTTCAAAATGACGGACATCTAATAAATGATCATGTTACTTATAAATCCATACAAATATACATTCATATGATACATACTATTATAAAATACAATATTTCTGACAAGAGAATAAAGGCATACCAAACTATGAGCTGCAAGACAGTTTAAGTCAAATAATACCACAGACCGGACTGAATCTCACTGCAAGCCAGCTGCCAGCCAATTTATTATCAGTCCTTCAACCACGGCTCGTCTCACAATTATACACGGCAGTCGAAATACATGGCTTATGTGTGCTTATGCTGAGACAGCTCTCCCTATAATGAACTTCCACCCTAACATTAACATTCTTACTCATTTCACATTCTGAATCTCACATGACATAGAGGTCACCAGCCATACATCTCTGTTTTACAGCTCTCAACCACTAGGAGTGGAAGGGAATAATTCATTTTCCTTCTTCAACTTCACATCAACAAAAAAATGAAAACAAAAGGAGTGTCTGGAACTTCTAAAGAGACATACATACATGTTGTACACATACACACACCTTCAGCCACAATGTCCTGGATGCCAAACACACATCCACTCTGTCTCCTGATGAGGTGATACAGGGGAGTAATTCACAATCTTAACAGTTTCAAGCTGCTCTTCGTCGACGCCTACACCACAGACCTATCCTGTCTCCCAGGAATGAGTGCTTATGCTCCTCACTCTCAAGCACCCACCCACCATTACCCATGGATAAGAGGTGTGTCTGTGTATCTTCAAGACAAAAAGTGCTGCTCTTCAAAAGAAAGCAAATGAAACTCTCACTCTCTCTATTACTTTAAACTGTAGCATTTATCTTCAGCAGTTTTATCTTCACAAAAAAGTTTTGTCTTTCATACAATTAATAAACAGGAAGAAAAATCGAAAGGAAACCCAACTGTAGATTCTGCTTCCAATTTAGAGAACAAGTCCACAGTATTCATACCAGTACATTATACTGATGAAAGGGAGGAAATAGGCCGTAAAAAGAAAGGCACTGCAAGAGGAAATGTAAGAAGAAAAGAAACTATACCTTGGCAGGTAACTCCTCGGTCCTCATAACCGATGTTACACAGGCATTTCCCAATAGGTACCAGCCATTCTCCATCTGTGCTACAGTACATTTTGGGTGGCTCCTCTTCCTTGGAGTTGTTGACACAGGAGCCCCTCACTTCTACCAATGACTGCGTGTCCGTCGGCACTGTGTCAGGGAACACGGCCAGGTTCCTGACTGTGAATGGGCATTTCTTAAAGTATACCCGTACTGAGACCAGAGCCACACAGGCTCCCACATCCTGGAAGGCTAAGTAAAAACCTTTTTTAGTGATGGGACCCACTTCTCGTACTTCTGTGTTGAGTTTAAGAATGCGATCACCCAGGTCCGTCTGAGTAAAGCTCTCATCTGCCGCAATGGTGTCTATTTTTGAAAACTGGTGCTCACGAAACATACTGCCCTGGTCTTCATCTGTCTCCAGATAGTGCAAGTTGAAGGTTTCTTTGCAGGTTCCCAGCACCATGGGGATACTGTTGCAGTCTCTAAGGGTAAACTTGAGCTCCACGTAAATCTTCTGTGCAGAACTGCGGGGGATCCAGTTGGTCCTCAGCCAGTTATTTTGGGTGTACTCCATCACATTGCACACCTGGAAGGTCCGGATTGGTGTGTAATGCTCATCCACACCACTAATCTCCTCCCACTGGGAAAGCAGAAAAAGAACTGATGGTTATAAGTGTGGGACACATTGATTCAACTTAATTAATATGCAAGTGCTTCACACTACTATAACAAATGTAAACGAGGCAGTGACATCAACTTCTCAAATACAGTATGAGTGAACAGCTTTAAATGGACATTTATCATTTTCTTACAATTAAAATGTGACATAGTGAGTGCTGCACCATCTCCCAGAGGATCAGAAATCACATTACATCTTCAGTCTTATATCATATGAAATACCAAAAGCAACAGTGTAACCAGAACTCTGAGGTCTCCAGGTTTAACACTGTCAGAAGGGAATAAATGATGTACTGAAAAGCTGTGCTTTGTATTACAACAATAGAACCCTATTTTGAGTTCCATTAAACCGCAGCTTATAAAACCTTTGGTGGAGTCAAGTGGGTTGTCTTTAGCGGTTCTGAGCTGTTCATTAGCAGGCAGAAAAAGAATGCCATCATACTGAAGAATTGCCTGTTTGCGATACATCCGTGGCAGTGGTTAATGAAACACCCAAGAAATCTTGTGAAGACACTTTTATTTTCATATTTGCAGTATCACAAAGTTTTTAAAGCATCATTAATTTTTTTTGGCATGCTACCAGTGGTACGAACAGTAAGGTTTATAAAGTGCAGTAGGAACCATTAATTGGACACATAAAATGATCTAGTTAATAAAAAGAACCAGGTCAACATCATAAACATTTACTGGTGATTTGGAAAAGTTTCATGAAATGAATTTAAATTAATGATATACACGTACCTGTATAATTGAACAATATTAAATTCCATACAATGAATTTCAATATCAATATTTACTATCAATGTCAACATTACATTTGATTAAACCCCAAAGTCTGAAAAAACTAATTTAAAGAGTAGTTACCTTGCCCCGACTTATGTGAAGTCTTTTAGCATATATTGTATTAATAATTATTTTTACATTATTTAACTGGAATAATTATACTCATTTAATTGGCCATTTTGGACTAAGCGTAAAGCGTTAATCTAAATCAGCAGTAACAGCAGTCCAGTCCTCCTTTGCTCTGGAGATCCTAAAATGGTATTATGAAAACTTTGATGTCATGTGCATATGTTTTTCCAAGTAGACAACTGTGCGGCAAAGAGAAAAATGGAAAGTTCAAGTGGTGATTTGTCAAAGATACTTTCAGTATATGAGGTAGTTTTTGAATTGCCTGCTTGCGTTCACCAGCATATTTGATGCCCAAATGAAATCCATGTGCTTGGGCTGCAATACATTATCATATTGCAGAGAATGGCTTTGCTTAGACCATGGCTGCCAAAACAAACGAAATATCATATATGATGGGTAGATCACACACTTGAGAATAGCTTATTACTGGAACTGTCTGTTGTCATGAATGACATCATTATGGCACAAGCCACCCTACTGTAGTAGTTTTTTACACATAGTAACAGTAAGAAACAATAAACACATTTCTTATGCAGCAGTGATAAACTTACAATATGTTGGTTACAAATTCTCTTTATACTACAAAATACATCTTTCGACTCCCTGCTTAAAATCCCAAAAAGCATAGGACCTAGGATTTTTTTTATAATATTACTATATGTATATACAACATGCAGGGTGCAAGACATTCTCAAAACTCAAGAAAGATTTACACATACACTAGTTTACTAGAACTCCCATTTGTCCTGCCCAGCTGGGTTGGTATCTTACAGGAAGTTCAGATTGCTGCTGTTACAATCCAGACATGACCCAGCATAGTATACCTTACTTTGAAACTTAAAATCTTTCACAGGTATTTGTATTGTTTAGAATGGATATGTAAGCTTATTATATTGTAAATGACTTCCTCAGTGAATATGATT
The DNA here is from genome assembly GCA_033117975.1 of Parotocinclus spilosoma. Classification (NCBI taxonomy): domain Eukaryota; kingdom Metazoa; phylum Chordata; class Actinopteri; order Siluriformes; family Loricariidae; genus Parotocinclus; species Parotocinclus spilosoma. The sequence continues at coordinate 5,030,873 of JAVSBV010000121.1, forward strand.
GCATTAATGGATTGCCATTTCCTGCGAGATTACTTAGGTCTTCAAACAGCATTCTACAGCTCATCCTTAAATCCTGAGAGGACATGGAGGGATCAAATTTTATTTATTATGGACCTAATCTCTGGCAGTCTCCCTTAACATCTGCGACCCATCCTTACCACTTAAAAAAGAACTATCATTTATAAAAACAATGCATTTAGGTTGTATTTTCTCTTTCAATCTGCTTTTTCAACCCACCTGTAAACAAATGCATGCTGTTTTATTGTTCTGTTTTAAGTTCTTTTCTCCCTTTCACGCTCAGCTTATTTTATATGTGCCTTTAAACGGAACAATGACCACGTAAAGTTCTAAAAAACTTGATAATATATCATATTCCTTTTTATTAACATGCTTTTTAAATAAAATATATTATCACTGTCCTCCCTCTGCTTTTCACCACAGCATTCAACAGGCCTACTGAAGTTGATTGTACTTTTTTATCCAAATATCATTTTACAACAGTAATCCCCCTCTAGCTAGGAAAGTAACAAGGAAACACAGAAATGGTACATTTGGTGAAGCTGTAGCCAACCTTAACCTCCCTATAAAATTTCACTATGAACAAGCCCACTGGTAAAAACAGATATTTTTTTGGCAAGAGCAAACAAAGTGGAAGTAAGCTCAAGTATCCCAAACTTGTAATAAAAGTATAATCTTATCTGTATTCATATAACAATAGAGTTGCATTAGTTAGAGAAGACTGATATTTAAACCAGCTCTCATTTGGTATCATGTGCATTTGTTGTACACACATAACAGAACCAAATTATGCCTACCAAATCCTATTTTCTTCATTGTAATGCATATGATAAAAACATTTGAACACATATTGCTTAAATTACATGCCTGACTGCTAAAATGTCAGTACAATGAAGAGCATACACAAATGTATGTACACATCTGGGTACAATACAGAAATATTAGGAAATGCAGTATGGCACTGACAGCAATGTTGAATTTACTATGACAATCCTATGATAACAAGAAATCTACAATAACTCTCAACCAACATTCTTGTAATTTATCTGAACGCTATAAATTACATCTTTCGATAAGACTAAAATATGTCTGCATAGTATTTGTAAAGTATTTCGGCCTGTGTGTACCCTTCTGGGTTTTATATAATGCTACATTAATCTACAACAATTCCCAAGTCTGGAAACAAGGCTGGTAGAAATGCCTGCACATGTTTCTCAGGCGTCCTACACTTGGCCAGTGTGACAACTGTATTCTATCAGTCAGTGCCTTTTCATCACTGTTTTATGACTTTGGAAATATAACACATTGTGCCCTGCCCATTTACCACATTACATCCATATGATGTGCTAATCCTATTTTATACAACAGCTTTTCTTAGCACTTTACACAGCTGAGCACCTTTTGGCTCAAGTTCCCTAAAATAATGAACATATTAA
>JAVSBV010000121.1:5043860-5066523 GCA_033117975.1 Parotocinclus spilosoma
ACCTGGGTCCTTTCTGTGTGGAGTCTGCATGTCCTCCCCGTGTCTGTGTGGGTTTACTCCGGCTACTCCGGTTTCATCCCACAGTCCAAAGACATGTGTGTTAGGTTAATAGATCACTCCAAAATTGGCATTTACTTGTGTATATATATATATATATGTGACTGGTGTTGATATAACCTTGTGTATGGATGTAACCTCGTGTGTGTTGCTTACATGGCCACTGATGCCGATAGAGACGTTAAAGAAGCCAAATAAATACATAAATACATTTTAGAATATCTAAGCCATTTTACCCTATTCAACTTCCACAAAAGCAGTTTCTTGCTTCTTGCTAATGATCAAACATTACAAGATAATATTTTGGAAGAACTTGTCTTGTTTAAACATTATATATATTGTCCAAAAGTGCAGTAAAAAATCTGAAGCTGAAGTGAAACATCCTACAGGATGATGAGATAAAATGTAAGTTGTTAACAATATATGTGTAACAATTATTAGTGTGACAATTCAGTAGTATTGAGGATGCTTTGTACTGTTTGGGGGAATAATAAAATTTTGTAGTGAAATTGATATTTTAGGTTTTAGTAAGGATGACACACAAGACATTAAACCAGCTTATTCGTATCTATTTACCACAATATGTCAATGTATAATTACATTCTAAAATATTCATGCTAAGCCTAAAATACTATTATACAAAGATCACTTGTTTTACCCAAGACAGCAGCATTATGTACCTAATATTATGAAAATACAAAATACACTATTTAATTATTATTTTTAGACAGAACTGGTCTGTTTATCTGTGACCTTATATATTTAGTATATATAATTAAGTGAAAAAGAACCCGCCCGGCAAAAAGTACAGCAAAATATTTAAAGTACAGAGCTCTATGTTTTCTGAATAGGCCAAACAGCGATTATTTGTGCTGAGTCAAAAAAAATCATTATGCTAAGTCTATTTGTCTGCTTCCAAGATATAGAATCAAACACATTTATCTCCCACAGACTTCTCTTGCTAAAGGGAACGGCAAACACAGCATGATTTAGGTCTGGACTGACCATGGTCAGGACACATCATCACCTGTTCATGACAGGCCACATTAGACTATCTGAACTCGCAGGCTTCCTCTGACCCTAGAGAAGGAAAGCACTGGCCTTATCATAGGGCTTGACCCTGGCCCCAACCATGCTCAGATAGGAGCTCTCCTGGGATAAGTCTCCATGTTTCCTGAAGAAACAAAGGCAGCTCCTATCACAACACTGGGGCCCAGATGATGGCTCCAGGTTCTTCTGATTGAATTTAGCCTGTGTGTGGCTTGGTTGGTGCTACTACAGTTCTTTCCTGACACTAAGGTAATCATCTTGAGATGACCTTGCAGTGCACCAAGCTTAAACAAGTGAACCCTACATAAGCTCAGCTTGTCATTATCTTTCTGACCCACACATCTGCTTCAGGATTTTAAGCAAATATGCAGAAAAATCCAATAAGTAATTTACAACATTTAATGAATTAAATGATTTAATTTAAGTATTGTTCAACAAATATTTCACATTTAACTATTATGTTGTTTTATGTCCTACTCTTCCAGCTAGGTGTCTATGGGCATTGTTGTATTAACACCTTTTTAGCAAACATGTCTTTGGGACCTGTCCTGGTAACATAACAGTAAGGATTTGTAAAACAGATTTAAGGTAAAAATCACAGTGTGGCTTTTATGGACAAATAATTACCTGGAATGCCATATTGGCAAACATCTGCTCTACTTTACCACTGTGCTAATTTATAAAGGTGACATTGGTAGTTGCTTTATCACTGTATGTTAACACTATAGGGTAATGCTGATGGGCAGTACATGGTTGTTGAGTGAATGTACAGCCACTTTGTTTTTTTCCCAAGGCTTGGATAAAGTACCAAAGCCAAATGTCAAGGGAGATTGCCTTGGCCACTCTAGGGTAACACCTGCTTGGTCGCCAAGGAAACAGCAGGTGCAACCCATGGGTGGAGGTAAAGGGTGGAGGTAAGAGTGGGGAGGAAGGGTAGTTCAGAGATTCAGATGTCTCCATGGGGCCCAGGAAATACGTAGAATTAAGGGACGTGAGTAAACTCTTCTGACAGTGAAATGTTCTGACAGTATCAGTGGTGGAACGATATGGGACCACCAAACCCAGTGGATAGTCTTTACTCAGACAGTATTACAATGCAAACAGAAAAATGTTAATAAGGTGCCAGTGGTGGTGTTGCTGATGCAAAACTTGCCATAAATGGCACATGAAAGGTCATATGAAAGCGCCCTTGGTAAGTGACAGCTGGGAAAATGGGATACTGTTGAAACCATGATCTGGATTCTTTAAATCCTTTCCTTTAGACACATGGCAAGAAAAAACAAGTATAAGAATAAAACATTGAGGAAAATATAGTGTGGAATTAAGAATGTGGCTTCTTTGACCCTCTAATCTATTATAGGGTGTAGTCTGTGTGTGAGAGACATTTAAATACACGATGTCCTATTGACCTAGTGCTAAGTTCATGACCACAAGCCAATACGTTCTCTGCAGAATTTAACAAAAGATCTCTTTCAAATTTCTAGTGGTACAATAATTTAGCTTATTCTTGCAATACTTGTCAGAATTGACAATATATTATTATTGGACTAGAGTAAATAATATTTAGTATAAATATCTGTCAAGTCTATGCGCTACATTCATGCATTGCATGTGTTGCCTTTATATATTAAGCTATTATGACAAATTTAACAGATATATCTATATCTATATATATGCTATATCAACATGATTTTTTTCTTTTACAGTAGATGCTTCAAGAACACATTACAGTTGGTGGCTCAGCCTTTAAATGCTTTTCAATAGCCAGAAAAACTAAGTGTGATATTTCTATATTTCTTAGTCTCTCTGCAGTGCAAGGAGTCAAGAAACTTTTTCTAAATTATTTCTGTAATAAAAACATCTCAATCAATTTTATATTTTACATACATTGTACATTCTTCATATATCATGACAATGTCTGTTTGAAGTATTACAAAAAGAAAATACATGGACTTTTTCTATACTATGTGTAGTATTGAAAACAGGCATAAAATAGTATAGATTTTCTTCAGCATCCACAGTCATGTAGAAAACAAAAAGAATACCCTAATGGAAGTTTATATTTTTTTAAAACAATCTAAAGATTTAAAATATGGTCTTTATTGGAACAATTTGAATGATTATGTTGCTGGATAGTAACTCTTAGCAAAACTTCCACATATGTGTAGGCTGACTTATTCAACTTAATAAACATTTGACAAGAGCAAACCTGCTATGCTCCAGTATGCATCCCAAGTCACGCTGGTTTACCAGGAGATTCTAAATTACCTCTTCATAGACAATAGACTTATTGACTGGTGGCTTGTAGTCAGAGCCAGCTGCTGAAAATGATAGTCTCTGATGCACTGGGTTTAAAACCCAGATGGGGATCAAAACATGAAATTTAGGAGAAGCATTTATGGAACGCTACAATGGACTGTGCTCAGTCTATGATGTACCTCTGTTAGGCTCCAAACCATCCCCCACAACCATGACCAGGGGTAAAACAACATGCTTTACTTATGAAACAATGTCGATAGACAATTAGGTCATATAGACTATAGTTTATAAAGTTAAAGCAATTTAACAAGTAAACAGAAACACAAATGTCTTTTTTGGAAAATGTAAGTATACCCCTGCATACACTGTTTTACAATTTCAGATGAATGAACTTAAGATCAGGTACACAAGGTCAGCTGCTAATCATCAAATAGTGCTTAAGTATATCTTGGAAGAGCTTGTCTTGTTTGAATATCATATATATAGTCTGGTTTGTTGATTGTTACTGGTGTTTGTGGTATCAAAATGCCTAGATACTATTCTAACATCTCTAGGAAGACTATCTCTGATGTAGTAGATGCCCAGGACCTTTTAAGAACATGAACGAACAAATTCCATTGTCTGAAAGAAGAGAAGATTTCAAACCACTGCCAACCTTTCCAGAACAGGCCATACTAGCAAATTTTAACCAAAGGCAGTCTGTAAATGTTACAAAAATCTAAAAGAAAAAATGTATCACATCATCTGCAAGTAAAGTCATAAGATAGTTTGACCACATGACCACACACCACGTTAGGTAAAAAATAAAGGCAGCATTTGATCAGAATATCCTCAAACAAACTGGAAAGCAAAATGATGGAAATGTTGTGGTTTGGGACTGTTTTGACCCAGTCTGGTCAACTTACAAACCTAGAGTCAGCAAGGAATTCTGTATCATAGCAGAAAGTGCTTAACTACTGTGTGAGGATATTATAAAATAAAAATAAAAAATAAGTTGAATAATGAATAATGGCCTCAAATGCAAGTTTATTTACCAATGCATTGCTCAAAATAGAGGGTCATTGAATAGTCATTCAAAGTCCAGATCTAAATCCCATTGAAATGGTGTGATTTGAAATTGTTTGTATCTGTAAAAAATCCCTTAAACATTCAGTTCAAATAATTCTGCACTTTTTCCACATAATTCCATTGTTTTTGTTTAGTTAAAACATTTTTTACAGTTTAACTGAAGATCAAATGTTAATGTGTCAGTATACTCTAAATCCAAAATAGAAACTTTACATGGTATACACATGACTGTATATTTCTTCCACAATAGCCCTGGGGATGAAAACATAATGCAGAAAAAAACCTATGGTTTTACAGTGTGTGGTAATGCAGCATAAATACATGACTGTACTGAAATTATAATTGTTTAGTTGCTCTTCATAATGAGTTTTAAAATAAACACACACCAGTCACAATCTGCAAATGTTCAGATTTGTTTGCAATGGAAATCCATTGATGTGGCTCTTATCTATGTTTAATCCCTTCTCCATGTGTTGGTTTAGCAAATCTCATCATCCGTTTGAAAGGAAAGCATGTTTGCTGGATTTCAAATTTTGTTACAACAATTAATAATGCTGAAAGATCAATGTAGAAATATATTTTTATGTCAGCATGTTTATGTTTAAGTAGAACTTGAGTCTGAATCAAACAGAAATACATGTCATAGTGAGAGGTATGAATATGCAACTTAAGAATTCCCTATAATTATAATCTATAATTAATAAACCTTCAGGCTTTCTAATGCCATTTACAACATCGTTTTATTGTAACGTTTAACAGTTATTAGGGACTTCTATCATGAATTAATATATATGATAGTTGCTTCTGGATGAGTTTTAGTGCAGTTAAATATATACCTCACACACATAAAAGAACCTCAGCAGAATAAAGCAGGCAAAGACAGAATTCATTATGCAGCTATATTTAGCATTGATAATATGCATTGAGAAATGGAGGTGAGTGGAAGATTCATTATGAAACACATTATGATTTAATCAAAATTATATTCATTATTCTCTGACAAAAAGCTCATTCATTTCTGCAATGTAAGTGCTTCCACTGGAGAGGAGCTATGAACTTCAACAAAGCTGTTGGAAAGGTGAAACCCCAGCTGCTTATGCTTAAGATTTCTGACTGAGCATGTTCATCTTCAGTATAACAATATGTGCACCTGCAAACACACACACACACACACACACACACACACACACAAAGATTTTGTGTCTCTGTCGACAACAATAAAAAAGCAGTGTTCTTTGTGGGGACTAGCAAGATGTTAAACATGTCAGAGCTTTCTACTGTTCCTACAATGTAATACATACAATCAATTCTTCACACAAGTGCATGAACACACGCACACATGACCCCCCACCCTCTATTAAAAAACAAAACAAAACAAAACAACAGTCAAACTTAACTCTATGAACCTGTAGCAAGTCAGCTGTTGTTTTTTAGTAAGTAAAACAAAGCAATTTCCCTTATGAGGAACATATGACGTTTTATATGATCACATAAATACACTTTAACAATGACATATTAGATCTTTCTAATGATGGCAGTGCCCCAAACATACATTTTTTGACATGTTTACATTTTTTACCTAAACTACAAATCTTTAAGATAAGCAGAGCAAAAACAGTCTGTTGCTTATCATGGTTGGGGGAAGGTCTGGAGCCTAACCCAGAATTCACTGGGTAGGAAGAAGTACAACATAAAGTACACATTTATGTTGCAAGCCTCATCAAGAAATTCAAACCCAGGTCTCCAGGAATTGCCATTTTAGGCAGATGACTTCCCAACGAGCCATTGGCCTAGACAGCTTGCATCCATAAATATGCAAATCAGAAATAAAACCTTACACACCTTTTCCCTAGCAAACCAGCATGCCTTGGGTTGCATATGCTCATTGGAACATGTTCAATATACAAGACTAATTAAGTACAATGGTTTCTAATTATTAAAAAAGAAAGTTTAAACTTGCATATGTATAAGAGTGTTGTTTAACTGTTAACTGTTAACTGAGATATTTACACAACTATTTTTTATTTGAAATTCACGTTTTAGGAAACATTTTTTTTGGTTTCAAGTGGAAGTCCTAATACAATGCAAAGCAGTACAGCTTGCTGCAGTTTGGTAAAAATATCAAATTGGATGCTGGTGGTCATTCCAATAGCTTATAAATCTGGAGAAGAGCAACGTTTTGGACACCTGAAATTTAACTAAATGGCTTATCGAACGAAAAGGCTTAATCTCTTTTATGAACTTCCTCTAAACATGGATATACATCTACTTTACCCTAAACATCTACTTGTAAAGTTTTAATGTGTTGTTTGATTTTATGCTTGACCATAACAGCACATATTCATGGGAAGGTATGATTACAACAAAAAAATAAAGAGCTCTTTTGCGCATAGGCTGTTTTTAGTCCAAGTTAGTGATGTGTTTATACTAAAGCAGCTGGGACTCTGTTTGGCTTGGCAGAACTCCAGACCTGGTGGTTTGTTGCCCATCAGCCACGGGTTCTCCAGAAGGGGGCACTGACATTCTCACTGGCACAGACTCACCTCAGCATACTGTTGCTAATGTGGAAGGAAATAACAAAGTGGTTAGATACAGTAAAAGCTTCTTTAAAAAAACTACTGTCTACTATATATCTGACCAGAAATTCTCCTAACACTATGCATTGAACCTGCCATATGGGTGACATTAAAGGGACGTCAAAAGCTGACTGAAAAAAGTTTTGTGACAATTTGAACTCATTACGTTCATTGGGGAAATATGTGGAGAAAACGATATACCTCTGAGAATGTGTTTAAATGCTTCAAAATGCAATTATTTCAGTAGATTACAGAGTCTCTATATATATTCATTTCAAAATGTCATACTGAAAGAAACCGGTTGTTTTAAGTTCTCAAATAACAGTCCTCTACACAACTCTATAAATCATAATCACTAATAAAGTCCTGCAAGAAATATCAAATATGAAATATCAGAATCTGAGCATTAGCCAAAGCAAAGTATGTTTTGCAGCTGATACCACTTAATAGGGAAGAGCCCAAAGCATGTGGAAAAGAGTTAAGGCCGGGCCAGGCAGAGAAGAAGGATAAGAGTGCGTTTGTCTAACTAGGCTCTCCACAGGGAAAAAAGACCACACATCTACTGCAGTTGAGATCCAGAAGCATTTCAATTACATCCTATGGCAGGAGTCCAATGCCACCTGTGCATGGAACTAGGCCATTAGATTCGAGACACGTGGTGTGCTTTGGTGTAGTTGGGTGATACATAGATTACTTTAAGATAATCATGCATGGCTTCCCCTTCAGTTTGTATGGTAGTATAGTAATTACTTTTTTACCCAAGTTTTTACACTATTAATTAAGTCTGGTGGAATTCAATATTCATTCATTCATTAAATTTGAAGTTCTTCCCGGTGAAAAGCAAAGTGCTATGTGTAAAATCTGCTTTAAATCCTCAGACCAGAGGCAATGGGCAGGAATTTGGACACCAATGCATTTTTAGGGACCCATAAGTCATAGGCACTGAAAATGGTCCTAACACACAGCTCCCCTGCCCCAGACACAGACGTAATAGACAGTCATTAAAGCTTGTGCATCTCTGGGTGTCTACTGAGCAAATGAGTATGTGCTAAGACAAAGATCGAACACTGAATCTGTTATATTATTTGTCTCAAGTCACCATTTGAAATTCTTACAATGTATTTACAATATTCAAAATTTACAAATTCTAGATTAAAAAAAAATAAAAAAAAAAGTGTTATTATTGAACATATTATTATACAGTGGTTCCCAATTTAAAAGAAGGCACTGCAGAAAAAGTTTTGAAACCACTGTTATTAGGTAAAATTGCTAAGCTCGACAACAAAGTGAAAATCCATATACAGATCCTATGGTGAATCTCCTACAGAGGCCTACTTCTGTAGGCCAGCTCACAGTTTAAGACTAAGTAGAACGTGATTAGCAGGGAGCTGCAAGCTGCTAGAGTCTGCAGTATGTTGATGCACACTTAGGGAAGTAAGTGCAATTTAATAATAAACTAGGTCATCCAAAAGCAGCCTTTTCCCTCCACACTCATTCCCCTCAGGCACAGGGCTAAATGTGAGAATAGTCCAACCAACTCTTATATGTTAATCTGGACGCTGGCTTGCTAAACAGGCCTGCTGAATAGGAACCACATGTCCAGCACCATACAGACAGCACAAATTGTTCATTCATTCGGGGGATACTGGGTCACAGAGAAAATGCAGCCAGTGTCAGGCCTTAGAATAATAGTTGGAGGGCCCCAGTCACCGTCAGACACTTAATGGCAGGGAACTATACTCACCTCGAGCCCCGGTGCTTAGTCATACCAGAGGGGCTGTGGAATAATTTACTCTACTGTAAGTGGGTCACCTGACCCACAGAGGCTCAGAGCTACATAGCACAGGTGTAGAGTATTCACACATATTACACACAAATGTAGCCCTTGTGTGTCTGCTGCAGCTACAGTATTAGTGTGGTAGGTACACTGAGTAGTAATAATCATAGTAAACAGTATTTAACTGACTAAATTGAATTTGTGACTGTTTAAAATGGCCATCTCACAGTTAATCTGATTTAATAACTTCTCAGGAATAAATAGCCAGCTGAAGGCTCGTCTCATGGATCGACACAACCGACCGCTTTCTTGAGAAACTGTGGAAATTTATGCCTGAATCACATTCTTACAGAAAAGACTGCTAATGCTGGGTGGCATATCCAAACTAAATTAAAAATACATTAACTTATTGGAAATGCAGGATGACCCAGTTTCGTTAACTTTTTTTTTCTTTGCTGTAATCCTCCTGTTATTTATTTATATAAGTATTTCTCAGTATCTTTATAGGAATAAGACCAAAACACAGATAATTTGTATGCAGAATTTAAAAAACTGAAAGCAAAAAACACCTTCTATAGGCTATAGTGGCGAGAATGTAGTGTGACCTGCTCTTACATTTCAGCAACAGCATCGTCTGACACCTTCACCAGAATGTCAAGTTGACCCATCTACAGTCTAAAAAAGCTAAATCTGAAATGGTCTTCTTTAAAGGATAGCTACCTTATAGGTTTTGCTGGTTAGAATGACCCTGAATTGGACTGAGTGGTCATGGAGAGTGAGTGAATAATTGAATTCTACCATATTGAAATTTTCTGTGTAGCCAATTGGAAATTATTTTGCATTGTTCATTTGTAAATGTATAGCATTACATTAAAACCTTATTTAGCTATGCAAAAGTTGATAGCTCTTTGTAAAAGATCTTGTTTAATATTAAGGCAATATACTGATAGTTGGGACACTAAATGTTTGCATAGACTACAGGCTTTCTTAATGGCTGTGCTAAAAATGTAACTGCAACCCAATGCATTATGATGAATCCAGTGTTGGAATATATATATCAGCATCTATATATCAGCATCATCTTATGCTGGCTTGTAATCAGCAATTGCATTTATTACTTTTCCTGTACTTAAATAAATGCAATTACAATTCAACTGTTTAGTATTTTTTTGTCTTGAAACTCATAGCTCCAGAGCCTACTAAGAGAAAACTGAGTATGTATAGAACATAATAAAAAGTAGTGTTGTCTTACTTCAGTTCAGTCTTGAGACGATAAACAAGCGCTCTCAATCTCGTCTCAAACTCTTTTGCAGATGGGATTGAAAATTGTTGTTGAGACCAGCCTAATGTGTGAGGTAATGCTCTCTTATATAAAACAAGACTTAATTCATCATGGGATGATCCATTTCTTATTTACTGTGATTATATTATACAATACAGTGCAAACTAGTTGATACAATCACAGAATGTTACATCTAGTTGCCTTGTTGGAATGCAACAACAAAAAGCTAGAACTTAATTTGACAGTGTTGAATGACTTTGAAGGAAAATGTTAATTCATTGTGTATCCATGCCAGTAAAGGAGAGTCAAGAGAACCTTGTGCTTAAAGCCAGAAATTACCAATCTTCAATAAGTGTGCTTTCTCCCTAGGAAGCAATGCGTCTCCGTCAGGCTTAAGGAGTGTCTCAGTTGTCTATGGGAATACTTTATGAAGAGGCTTTTAAAAGTTATTGTGTTAGATTCTTCGATTTGTGTGCCACTGGTCTATTACTAACAATCATTGTCTACATGGCCGACATTCCCAGATGTGTTTCTTTAATTAAATCTATAGATTACTTTAATTGTTTCATTTACTGACTGAGCTGCTTGTTATTTATCTTGCACATGCAGCACAGTTCAATTCACTCTCTGTAATTGAACGTTCCCTGGCAAATGCCCATACTTCAAGGTCTATGTTTGTTGCAGTCAGCTGTTCTGTGGTGCTTATTTAATTACTGCGGTGTTTGTGTAATACATTTGAACATATATTGTTTTTACCAACAGGTCCTCAAAACAGATTTTGAGATTTAAGCAGAGAGGCATTTGCAGCTGCCTGATTAGTTACGATTTTCAATGCAACATGTCAAAGAAAAATAATCCTTTTCAATATATTTTAACATATAAATTGCTCATCTATTGCCTAAATGTGTTTGTTTAAATTCTGACTGTGTTCACAGAAATCCCTAACAAGAAAAAAGCAGGAATTAACTACATACTGAGTGCCACAGCGGAGGGCATGATTATTTAACTTGTGCATATGCAAGCCATTTCCATGCTAAGAAAGGGCAAAGCATAGCCTGTTCTTCTACTTAAAAATGTTATAACGGGAAGTGTCGCCATAGGCTTGCTCAATTTGGGATTGGCCTTTTAAGATAATACAATTTTGCAAAGCTGCACCATAATATAAAGTGATATAGAAATAAATTTGACTTGACTTGATAATACTATAAAAATAATGCTAAATTGATCTGTTAGATGTTTTTACTCTTTCAGGAAAACAAAACAACTGTTGGCAGTACAGGTCTATATAAGCAGACTAAAATTCACTCGATTTGTTTTAACAACCAACATGTCACGAAAGTTTTTAGAGAGCCATGTTAGCAGTAATTAACAGTAGAGGGTTCCATTGTATTCCAAAGTAATTTCCCCTTTTAACCACCAGTGCAGCCACCTTGAGCTTTTAATTTCTAAAGCCTGTCTCCCAAATGCTCCTTTAGCCCGCTGAATTTTCCCATGATAGCTCTGTAGGCTGGTGGTAATAAGGGGCCAAAACAGGATGCATGGGGTGTCAGTGTAGGGCTTTGCAGGAGCCTGAACTCCATTACAGATGCAAATCCAAGCTCTGTGTAAGGATTGTTTCAAGGGAGCTCATAGGTTCCTTTGTGTGTGCCTTAGCAAATTTAGGCAACCTGCTTAAACTGCTGTTATTGTCCTTACCCCTTCATTGATTTCCTCCCTGACAGAATTAAACAATAGGCTCATATGAACAACTTTGTTACAGCATTATGCAGCATACAAGGATATAGCAGCAATATAGTTGTGGATAATTACACCTACGCTGCAGAGGGCTGCAAACTGGGAGTTAGATCACATTTTGCTTGGATACAAAAGCCCAGAGGAAATATGGACAGCTCAGTATACCGGATGCTGCCATTATAGCTTTAAAAAGGCATTTATTCTTGCACTCGCATGCTCAAATGAAGGTAGTTTGCGGTATTTTAGCATGCAAAGAAAGACCCTGCTAGCTGACCTACAAAATGGTGTCAAGATGGGCTATTATTTCTTTAATGAAAGGAGAGGAGGTCTTCTAAAAGGGTGAGGAGTTCAATGGGCTTAGTAGTCAGAGGATAAGGTAGTTGTGATTGGACATGTCTTTATTCAGCTCCATGGTTCAACTCAGATGCTATGAACTGGCCAGCGGCCTGTAAATCTTCAGTCTAAACAGGTCACCACCAGTGCACACCAATAAGAGAGCCATCAAAGCCTGTTAACTCAGTCTCTAAGTCTCTGAATTTGAAAGCATCAAAACACAGATTTCCAACCAATTTCAAACAAAAGCACGGAATAAAATAAAGTATTTGATTAAATGCATAAGATGGACAGGACAGGACAAGCCATATAAAAGTTTAATTTAGCTTACCAAGCCTTTAGGCACAAAAAAACTGGCTAATTCCGGATCAAAATGCCATCAAGGGTTCACTATGTAAACTGCAAGGGTTCTCTAAACTGCAGTTCAGCTAATGCACATAGTTTTTCCTGAGGACCTTATTGTCAGTTAAACTTTTTCTTTAAGGTTTTTTTTTATTTGAGTTGTATGGAGTTGTGTAGGCGGCTAATCAGACTCCTTAATGACTGTGCTTAAGCACACATTGGGCCTGTTGAACAGTCACCTATAGGACTCTGTTCTAATCCATCTAATTAATGAATAGCTATTACTTTCAGCTATTCTTGCTCTGATGTTCTCCCTATTCCTGAATTAGATCTTTGGGCCCTCATTTGTTCAGTATGCAGCCTGGTGTTTCCCTTAGTTCTTTCAATTGAAACAGGTCTTTCCTAAGAGAGGAGCTGTGTTGGGCCACAGTAGACATTGAGCTTAGTCACATAGCAATGTCCTCTGGGTCTCTCTCCTTGTAGGCTTTTTGACAAAATCAAATGCCATACGCACAGGGAATTAAACCGATTGTGGATTATTCTCTGTGTAGAAGGAGTATTATGCAATCATACTACATATTATATTAGCTGGTTCTTCATTGTAGGTCACAGCTTGTTTCCTGAGTAAACATTTCACTTCACAGTATTGGCTTACATGCTAAAATATGCTTTTGTGTTTGGTTTATTGACATGTGGAAAAATATCTTAACAGATGGAGTTTTGGCTGTTGGCTTTCTTTGGTTGTATGTTTTAACAAAGCAAAAACATTTAATAGAAATCCGTCTTGAGCTCTCATTAGTGAATCACAATTTATTAGATTTGGCAAGGCTTTTATGCAGGATGCCCTTCCTGGCATAACCCTCCCTATGTATCCAGGCTTGGAACTGGCACTAGGACTACGCCAACAGAATGTGGGGTTGTTTTGTAAACATGTCGCTTGACCTTCACATTGCAAACATCACAAGGGATTAAACACGCCCATGAAAAAAATGTTCTATGAGATGTTATAGTAAAACTGCAAATTGCTTGAAAGTTGTTAAAGTTTACAATTCTACTATGGGTTTTGATGGTTATTTGGCCACTGTCACAATACATTTTTTTCCTGGGCAGCCCTTTTTACATTGCAGTTTTTAGCATCTAGCTATACCCACAGAGTAGCAAGGCCTCAAGACTATTGCCTTTAGAATGCTGGTCATAAAAGCCACAATTTGCAGTTCAGAGGGTAATTGCATTCTTTTCTAGGCTTTTGGGGTAAATGCTTGAGTTGACTGTAGCAACTTGGCTCAAGAACAGTTTGTTTAGCCCACTGGCATTTAAATGTTTAACTCCAATTTAATGGTCTATTACAGCAACACAGCTTCTTAATAGTAGTTCAAGACCCTTTTCAGCAGTGCCAACCGTTTATTAAGACCTGATATAAATCTACCATGCTGCCAAATAGAATGTAAAACTTTTACATTTACAGACTGCAAATCTGTTTAACAGAAGAGCTTTTTCAGTTATTACTAATGTTATGCAAAAATTAGAAGCTTTTCTAGATGGTGGGGTGTCTAAAATTGATGTTTACAGAGTTAGGTCATATTTGGGTAGGTCTGTTTATCTTGGTGCTGTGGTGACCAATTGGGAATTAATCCTTCTGATTGCCCTCACAAGGTTACAGACCTGAAGCACAGGCTCTGCTGTTCATTTCCCTCCTTAACTCGTTTGTCCCAAGAGAGTGTACCATCTCCCTCACTAACAGGCAAACAGCACCATTATAAACACCTAGTTCAATCTGGACTCTCTACAGCCTGATAGAATCTGGTATTTGCCAGCTGTTATAAACTCAGCCATTCTGTATTTGTAGGAAGATAAATAAAATGTGATAAATAAGGTGTCTTTTTCACCCACATAAATGAATCAGTGCCATTTGGTAAAGAAAACTTTACATATTTATGCTGCCATGATTGGTTTATTCCCAATGGTGTATTAATTACATTTATGTTCTCATCTTTTCCTAAAAGCATCTTAAAATGAACCCACCCTACAGTGTTTATCTTTCCTAGCAATTTAATCCAATCATAATATTTGCTTGGGAATACAGCACATTTTGGATATTTGAGTGACAGTTTAAGTTCTTAATTAATTTCCTGAAGATTCTCATACACTCTTAAGTCTCTCATACTTTCAGACTTTTCAGAGTAGAAAAACAAAACAAAACCTAAATTACTTCTGGGAATTCTGTTGTGCATAGCCTAATTAAGAAATCTCATAAGAGTTGTGTATTTTTTTTTCATTTCAACAGTTTGCACACTCACAACCCTACTGCCACAATTGTGTCCATTGCATCTCCAAATATTGTTTCATATTTTATTTAGTTATTTAATATTTCATTAATACTTATATCTCTGCGTCATAGTGTACTTTGGTTAAAACTCTTCAGTAATAGTTCATCTGAGTTCCACTGAACCCACTAGTCTGCCTCTTTTGGCTAATATATAATGCCCTTTTTACCCAAACCATTCTCTGCTATTGTTAGCCTCCAGTTCCCACTGAGGCCTTGCCAGATTGGAGCTCAGAACTCTGCTTGACAACATGGTGTAAAATCCTATTTGCATTGTGTAGTTTGTAGAATCTTCAAGCCTGTGTGCTACAGACAAATCATCCATCCCTTTGCCAACCCCTTCATCTTCATCTCGTCTGACTCTCGGACCTTCTCTAGAATTCACACACACATTTCGCACTTTTTTCATGAGTTTGTAGACACTCCAAGAGCCTCCCCACCCATCATCCTTCATCAACACTCCAAGTGCACACACAAATAGTAAAGGAGCTAGACAATGCATGTTGATGACTGCACTCTGTTTTGCAAAAGACTCCTCTAACCTGGATTAGAGGGATTTAAGTGCCTATTTAGGCAGGCTATAATGATAAACCCATACGAGCAGAGCAGTACCCTTATATCAGACCCATCCACACATATACAAATATGACAGTACACAATTAAGCAGTGGGAATCCCCATTTAAGCCTTGTCTTGTAGTTACTCTCCAATATAAGGCAAATTATTGGAACATAATAAAAATTGATCCATATTTTTCTTCTTATGGAGTCTTTAAACAAAAGTGTACCATGCCATGTTGCTCGCTGAACCTTTCTGGCCTCAGAAAATTACAGGGGTGTAATGATTAAGACTGTTCCAATAGAAATTCAAAGAAGTGATGTGCGTGTATATGCAAGAAACACCAATACTTAAAAGCCGACCATTACAGCATAGTAATGTTTCTTAATGGTTTTATTTATTCACATTCCCAATCTAATCGAAATAGATCAATGGCTAATTACCAAAAGAGAACTTAGATATTCTTATCATGGAAACTTAGTATTCAAACTGACAAAAAAGCAAGTCAAAGCTATATTTCTCCTGTTCCTTCACAACATCGACAGATACATGTACAACAACATCCAGATATTTATCTAATATCACTATTTCAGCCTGTGCTGAGAACCTATCACAGTCTCAATCTGGGCTGCCAGCGAAAACAAATCATCACAGCAATCTGGCTCGCCAATCCCCCGCTGTGGGTGGGGATTGGGATATAATGGATTTGAGTAATGAAAGACGACAGAAATTCAGACAAGCGATCCCCACAAGGCCTCATAGAGCAGGTGCAGGAGGACAATGGCCCTAAACCCCCTGGCCTGGAGCTAAGCACAGGCCAAGCTGTCCTAATGAAGGGTCCAGGCCATAATTAAGTTGCTGAGTTAGCCACTCACTGTCAAGGCAGGTGTTAAAAGCAGACAGCGAGAGCTGTGTGTACACTGTACACTGTGAAACAGCCTCTCAGCTGCAGATGCAGCAGGAGAGGAAGTCATTTTTCATCCATCTCATTACTCCACATTTACAGCCTGCTGCTTCTTGTTTTACTACATACAGTAAACCTAAGAATAAGTGCATGCCAGTCTTTCTATTAGGCTTGATGGAAATAGGATCACTCCAACAGGGCAGCAGTTTATTTACTGTGTACCGTTAAGACTCTTACTTAAAAGTTGTAACATAGTCTATAGGTAACTCAAGGAGAACACGTATACATACACATAATCTAACACAGCAATTTGAGTTTAGGGGGTTTTTAAAACTCAAATATGTCTTAAATCACACAACAGGTACCAATTTGGTAAGGATAAGCAGAGACTGACTACAATGCAACAGCAAGGGGCAGGATCAGTCATGATCCCCTTCCATACACACAACCTCAAAAATATTTTCCTTATATTTTCTAGTGCTGCACTGATCAGCATTGGAAATGGGAATTTAATTAGGAACATTATTTCTCTCTGAGTGTGCTGATTCAATTATGCTCTATTGGATTCTATGCCTAAAGGAAAGTCTAAACTTGTGAAGGATACATTATTCTGTTGTGCACTTCAGAAACCCATGTCAAGAAATCTGAACAGACAAACTGTCTAAAATTCTGAATATTCAGATAACTAGGCAAGAGGTCTAACAAACTCAGTACCCTTGAGCAAAAAAGTACTGTAATGGAAGAAACTCTTGATACTGCTGTAAGCATTGTCAGAGAATGGAAAGCTATGGTGACACATAATAATACTCACTAAATTCCCAAGCTACAGATTTTGCTAATATATCTACAATTATTTAGATTCACTTAAGCCATTTCAAGAGGCTAATTAATAGTAAGAAGAAACAAAATTTAGGAACTGATATGTTACCCAGAAGTGAAACGTGACAAAGGACGATTTTCTTATTCTATTATTCACATTGAAATAATGCAAACCATGACTGTCTAAATTCCTTGAGGTTTACATTTCCACAGAGCCTAGTAACAGCTTGTACAATAATGTAAATTTAACCAGCTGCAGACTTATTTAAATAAACTGATGTCATGATCCATTTTCAGTTAAACATGTAATGTCACAGAACAACTCAGTACAGAATAGCACTTTAAATGAACAGTTTAGTCATTGTATCCATAATTTAAATTTAAAGGGGCAATCAACTTATTTTCTCAATCTTTTATGCCATTTGACTGTGGTATCCTCAATAATTATTATTACCTTTGATATTATTATCAAAGTACAATGCTGGTCAGTTAGACTAGAGATTAATTTATTATATTTGTGTTGGGCAGTCATCAACTATTGCCAAAGTACATATACAAGTGTATTTTTTTAAAAGACATGAGCTAGTTGGTTACTATACTATTTCCAATGTATTTATTTTTGATGAAGACTTCTTAACTTATCTTTTAAATCCCATTACCCAACATTATCTTATGCCATCATCTGTTTTTTGTTGCACCCCTGGATGAACACTGAATAACAATGACCCTAATGTTTATTTCTACCGGTTTCTGAGACTGATCTGGAGCAAAAGTGGAATTTTTTGTGAGTCACCATGGAACAGTTAAAGAGAAAACCCACATCTGCAGTGCTCGCATGTTTTCAAATTGCTTTCACACTTTCACACAACTCTGCGCCAGGAGCTCAGAGCTGACAACCCACATCATAGCTATCAGTCTCCTTTACTTTAAACTTGTTTTACCCACCAAGAAGTGAAAGCCTAAAACAAAAACTTTGATGCATCAAACTTTCAAGTCTCTCAGAAGAACCATATATTTCTACATGTACAGTGGTTCATTGGTTAGTGCTTCCACTTCAGAGCTCCAGAGAACTGGGTACAAGCTCTGGGTTCTCCACATTTCTGTGTGGGTTTTCTTTCACATTCCAAAGACATACGTATGCCCTGAGTCAATCATAGTATAATTAATATATATATATATATATATATAGTCGTGAGCTCAGTAATTCCATGCAAAATATACTAAATAGAGGTAGAATTTGTAAGCAACTTATTTTCCTGTATTAAATTAGCTCTGTTTCGGTGTTCCTTCCTCTTTTACTTGTATGTGTTAAAAAACTTGTCAATGTTACATTTTCTGTTTAAAGAATATTTACCTCTGCCATATACAGGCACAGCTACAATAATAAATGAATACATTTAGTATGTGTTTTGTCATCTTATTTGAGCTGAACAATCATTCAGCATTTACCATTGCATTAGGTTACAGTGGTTGTACAAAAACAATTCAACGCAACATTGACCTTCATATACATTTTAAATCATATAAAGTAACAACATCATGGTTTACCTATGTTATTAATCAACTTATGCATTTGTATTTTAACTAAGCTTTCCATTTTTAGCAACTACACATATTGTTTAAATGTACGCCATAATTTTGGTCAGATTTACTGCTAGTGATTTACTGCTAATTTCTGTTAGCTCTGCATAACAGAACTACAGTATTAGATAAAAAGATTAAATCTGTTAGAATAATTTCATTATTTTGTACAACTGCTTTTTCCAAATCAGGGTTGTGGGAAGCCTGGACCTAAACAGCATCACTAGGTACAAGGCAAGAACCACCACAGCTCTGTACCAACTTCAGTTATTTATTTATTTATTTGGCTTCTTTAACGTCGCTATCGGCATTAGTGTCCATGTAAGCAACACATACAAGGTTATATTCATACACAAGTTCATCTCAACACCAGTCACATATGTATACAGAAGTCAAAGCCAATTTAGAGACAACAATTAACCTAAGACGCATGTCTTTGGACTGTGGAAGGAAACCGGAGTAAACCCACACAGACACGGGGAGGACATGGAGACTCCACACAGAAAGGATCCATGTCTCTCCACCCTGGGATTGAACCCGGGACCTTCTTATTGTGAGGCAGCGAGTGAGCTATCCACCAAACCACCGTGCTGCCCACCAACTTTAGTCAATCCACTGCAGCGCACACACGCATGCCGACTGACCCTTCAGAGACACCTAATGCATGTCTTTGGAATGTAAGAGGAAGCTGAAGTACCCAGAGGAGACTCACATAGATGCAGGCAGAACATGCTTCTACCTCATTTATGCAAAAGCATAAAGCATACTGATCTAATTAATTCAGCTTTTTAAAAGAAATCTAATTTACAGTTTGTCAGATTTTGTTCATATCTTTCATCATATCTATCAAATGTGTTTTAGCTTTTCTGTTGTTAGCATATTGCGCTTTCTCTTCAGGCCTTACTATATTAAATAAGCATGGATCTCACAGCATAAAGGCTTAACAAAAATATGTGGCCCACTGATTGAAGGTCAGTGTCATAGGTGAAACTGTTTCTCCCAGTAATTTGCTTTCAACAGTCACTGTGCTTTAAGGGGTTTCCAGAATTGGGTGATTTCTTTATCTTTCAATTTCCAGCTTGAGTAACTTAAACCCCCAAGCAGCATCATAACTGCCTCTGAATTTGATAGTGGAAAGCATTAATAATGTTATCAATTTCATTGGCTGATAAATTATGTCAGCAAAAATTGCAATTTCTATACTTTCATATAGAGTAATTTAATAGCATTTACTCACATGCCGATGTAGAAAAGTACAATGAAACAGATAAAAAAAACAAACTATATGACACCATTTCATATCGTTACATTTTTCTTAGTACTCTGCTCACCAAAATTGGGGTATACGTAATTATGGGATAATTCATTAGGACATACTTCATCAGGTGACATTTCCTCTTTAAAAAAATCTAATAATTTTTGGTAAATATATTATCCAACTATATTATCAATAATTCTAACTTTTACTGGATGGGGTGTCTTTAGATAACAACACAATGTATGTATGCACAGGCAAGTCATAAAAAAAAATGGCTTATCACGTACTTTGTAGAATTTCTATGTATGTTTGTATGTGTTTACGCATGAACGAGCATAGTGCAGGCTGAATAAGGACAAATCCTCTCACAATCTTACCGCAGAGGGGTGGGATCACTGCATGAAAAGAAGAACCAGTTAAAATGTCTGGGGGGGAAAGCTAAACAATCCATCCGCCTATGGACCATTGGTCAATCAGGATCTTCTCAAAGCCCAGTCAATAGGTGGGTGGCCACCTCTATCTATGATTTTTTAAATTCCAACTCAAAGATAAAACAAATCAATTTACTTTTCATTTCCTTTTCCTATTTTAATGTACTTCATATAAGGAGTATTTGAAAGCATTAAATGTTTGGAGTTTGGAGCTTTATGAGCGTGATTACATTACAGATCTTGTTGGTACACTGGTCTCTTCCCAATTTAATTTCTACACTCTAATGTAAGCACAACTACTTTGTCTCCCTGTAATGAAGGTCATCCGTGGAAGCACTGATAAACTGCTGATAACAGGCTGGTTAATAAATTACTCGATGCAATCTAGGATGTAATGACACCTTTCCTACATGACCATTAGGATAAAAATAAACTTCCTAATAATATTTTCAGGAGGGCCCACAACACCCACCTTCAGGCACTTCTTCAGCTCCCTGTCCATAAGCATCAGCATGGTAGTAATTTCCCTTGTGCTCACCATGTAGATGGTCTTGAATCTCATCAGAGGGACATGGCAAAGCTTGGGCAATAAAGATGGAAAGATAATGGCCATTCACTAACTTCCTGTGATTGGTTAGAAAAGACCAAGGCATTAAATATGCACGATTGCTGTCTCTTCTCTTTGTCTGGGCTCCCGTTTACAGTGAAATCAATTGAACAACCTCCCTGAATCATTGCTTGTCATCCAAAGGCTGTATTCATCATACAGACAAGCCCCTTTCAGGCTCTGGATCAGGGAAACATGTATTTATTTTTTTCTCACATCAGCATAAGCAATGCACTTCAGCAATTGTGACAAGTACAAGGTCACAACTGCACTTGTCAAAAATGCAGGGGAATTTTAGAGACAACTATTAAATTAATGCACAGTTTTTGAGTTAAAATAAGGAAACCAGAGTCGAAAGAAACCAGAATATTTAAATAAAAGCCACATAGACATTGGGAGCACATACCCAGGCAGGGCTCTATGGAACTGTGAAGAAACTCTGCTAACCCAGTGGGAACATAATTAGATTCAAAAGTAGTGAAGCTGTTAAAATACAGTCTGCCCTGGCTTGGTATCCTTATGCAGGATTTTGCTCACAGTCACTTTTTGAGAGCAGGTAACTGTCTCTCTTTCCACACTCGGACACTTACATACCCCGTGGGCCAGTGTCCATGTCTTTAAACATAATACAGTTCTGCTTTAAGACACGTGAGAATCAAATGCATATTTGACAGGTATTCTTTTGCATCCTTTATTAAGGATTATATTTGATATAAATTGATATTTTATAAGTTTATACCAATTAGTAATGGCCTTAATGTGTCTCCTGCACAGTTCTACATGGAGTCTAAAGTTTAGTCTAGTTTTTTTTAAAATCAGACAGTTGGAAACTGTCTAAATGCAAATTGCCAGGAACTGCAACTGGAGATCTGCAAACTTAATCCTAGACACAGCAGTTAGTAACTTTCTAGGTTATATCAGCTGTACGTTGCAGTGAATACGATTAAAATTACTGAATATAAAGCCAGAACTACAACTGAACGATCTATAGTCATGTTTCCAGGTTGCATAACAGCTACATCAAAATGCCCAGTTCTTTTGGGTTCATTTTACAACATGGTTTACTCTTTTTAAGTAATTTTATGTACATATTTGTATATCTTTCATGTGCAAATTGTATTTTGACAAACAGACAAAAAACTCAAGCACCCCCTTGGAGAACCATGGTTCTACTCTGAAGATGCATTCATCAAGCTTTTGTGATACCAGGGGAATGGTATAGTTAACATAGCATAGTCATAGCACAGTAAGAACTTTAAAGCTTGGTGGATGGAGGAACAATGGCATGGGACCAACAAGAACCGTGTGAGAGTTACAATGTAAAACAAGGTTTTAGTTCTACAGCGTACATCAACATTAATGAACACTATGTTTCCCAGTTTGTAGAAACAGTCTGCTAAAGGTCATTTCTTCCTTCTGTGTAGCAATGCCCCCAAAGACCATGCAAAGTTTGCTGAATTTTGCTATGGGCCTGCAAAGAGCTTTGACCTCAACCATATGCAACACTTTTAAGCAGGCTTTGTAGCCTTACTAAACACTGCTAAATGTGCTTGTTCTTGAGAGTGTCTAGGAACTCAATAGCCATGTCTTCTATCTGGTGAAAAGGATTCCCAGAAGAGTGGAGGGTGTTACAGTGCATCCGGAAAGTATTCACAGCGCTTCACTTTTCCCACATTTTGTTACGTTACAGCCTTATTCCAAATTG
>JAVSBV010000121.1:5066623-5080905 GCA_033117975.1 Parotocinclus spilosoma
GAATTAAATTTGAATAATAAAAGAATATATAGTGTAGATATATATGTATATATGTGAATAAATTTTCTCATATATATAGATAGATAGATATAGATAGATATAGATAGATATAGATAGATAGATAGATAGATATAGAGATATAGAGATATATAGATATATATAGATATAGATATATATATATAGAGATATATATAGATAGATATATAGATATAGATATAGATATCTATATCTAGATATAGATATCTATATCTAGATATAGATATAGATATCTAGATATAGATATAGATATCTATATCTAGATATAGATATAGATATCTATATCTAGATATAGATATAGATATATAGATATCTATATATATATCGATTATAGATATTAAAGTCCGAATTGAATTTATTCTGAAATTATTTACTTTATATAGAAATGTTACATATTTGAATGTGCGTAGACCTGACCTATAGACATAATCAACAGCATTTCTATATTTAGGAAGACTTGGTTTAATTGCATGTTTAATACGGTTGAAGTTGTTGACCGTCTACATTTCTTAAGTATTTTTGTGACACCAAACTAGTTTGTTTCAGTGTTTCTGTTTTGAATGATGCTCCTTCGATCTTTTGCCTTCTCCCTTTTCTCAGAGCTAACAAAGACAGGAATACACTACTTTCTATGTGTTTTCTTTTTTCGTGTGGCTTTGGGCTTAACTCCGCCAAGGAAGCTGAAATTACAGGTCATTCGCTTTTTAAACTGTCGACTTGTGGGTGTGCCAGGCACCTCCCCAGCCTCCCATTGAAAATCCATCTCCTTGTCAAGTCCTTGGTCATATGTGCAGACCTCCAGCCTCCCCTGCCTTGGCCTCACCAGCTTGTCTGCTTTGATGTTCATAGCGCTTGCATGGGATTTCCTCATGCAAATATCTATTTTTTATTGCAGTGGCACAATACCAACATTCCACAAAATCTAATTTATCTTTTCTAAAGGTGATAAAGCAGATTTCACTTTAGTTACATTGTGTGTCCACTCATAACTACAGACTGAAGTAAAAAAAATAAAATGGGATAGGTCATGGAAAAAGTCAAATCTTACAAGCCTAGAATTTTTTTGGAAAACAAAACATTGGAAGTTATGAAATTGATATACCAATGTCATATAGATTATCTGCAATTAGGCTGACTATTTATTATAAATTACAGGATCATTACAGAAAATAACTACTGAAACAAAAGATTTAATGGTGGATGTTTGCAGAGTAGCAAAAGTATTTAAAATTGTTGATCCTATCAATGCTGTTTTGATCTTTTGTGGAAGTTTATAAACAAATGAGATTTCGAAAAAACAGATGTTGATGCTTAACAATCTGGAAAACGTTGCAAAACCATTTCTCAAGAGTTTGCACTTTACCAATTCAGATTGTGTACAAACTGGCCATTGTTCCCTGTCCAACAAAACATGTTATTTGAAGAAAAAAGTTTAGATCAAATCAGTATATTTTTTTGCAATAAGTGAGAAGCGCTGTGTCTGTAGAAAAGAAAACACTAGATTACAGCATAAGAACCTTATCCCATCTGTGAAATGTGTTAGTGGTGGTAGTATTGTGTTTTAGATCTGTTATGTCAGGATGGCTGGCCAGAATTTATCCATTTTCACTTATAAATTATTAACAAAGACCAAAGATTAGACCTAAAGATTAGATCCAGTACAGATGGTAAATCCTGTACAAGGGGGTCACATCTAATACAGACATGTGTAATATTGGATTATTTTAAAGTAAAATGGCCAAGCATTGTATGTTTGTCTGGTTGGGCTTTGTTTTCATTTGGAAGTTTTGTGAAATCTGATGTTTTAGGGACTATTTATGTGTAAAAATAGACAATTCTGAAGGGTTTACAAACTTGCAAGCAACACTGTGTTCTGTATTTCTTATAGTCTCACATTTAAAGTGGTTATATTGTCTTTTTATTCACTTCCCTTCAAAGTGATGAAAACACTCATGGATGTTACTGACATAGGTTACTACGTAGGCCACTGACAGATCTTTTTGTACTGTTTTTCTGTTGAAACCTTTAGTCTACCTCAGAGATTTTAGTTTAAAGGAGACCTGCCACAGCTTCCTCATGCCAGCTCGTGTTTTTCTTTGTTGAAAGCATTATACTAAAGTGTGATACTGCTTGGGGACCAGACGCCCCGCTGTACCCGTGCATGCTCTGTAGGTGTCTTTCATATTGAAATGTAATTCTTTCATATTCATAAGGAGACTTGCTGAGAGAACTTGATGACCAGAACTGCTAATCTGGCAAATTCCTAAATAATGCCCCCTTAGGGGCCCCTTCCACCCAGTTCCCTATTCAAGGTTGGGATAATTCTACACCTGTGGCCCAAGGCCTACTTTCAGCGTGTGACAAATGATCGGCCTGATATCACTGTACATTAATATGCAGGCACATATGTGTGAGCTTTGTGCTTTTGTGCCAACTGAGCTGCAACAGCAGTCAAAAGCCTCTGAAATGCCTCTGATATACACTGACATAATATTGATGTCAGCATTTTGTGCTTTAATACCAGTGTTGAAAATGTTTTTCTGTAGTTTTAAGATAATGGTGTATAAAGTGTAAAAAAAAAAAAATATAATATTTTGATATATATATATATATATATATATTCTGTACAAGAAGAAAAACAGAAGTGTCAACTACTGAAGCTGCAGTTCATGCCCCTGGCATAATCTGACTCCTCTTGCGTGGATGTGCACAGTACAAACTGGAAAAACATTGTACCATGGCTTTTCATAATCATTGCTGGCTGCTGATAAAAAATGTAAGATGTCTGTAAATTTTCGGGAATAAATGAGCTGAGAATAAACAGACCGTACGTTAACACAGCAAATGTTTAGGTGTTTTCCATTTAACATGAGAATACCATGTGAACGCCTTTTATTGTGACGGCACTGCCTAACATTGCAGAGACGTGTTCAATAGACCCTGCACATTTCTATAATGATGTCATACTCATGCCCTCTTTTTGCCTGGGCCTCCACCCTTTTCTGTTGGCTTTAAAAGTTTTTGGGTTAACATTTCTGTACAGTGTATATACCATTAAAGGATGCCTATTAGCCTCTGTTCTCGTTAATTAGGACCACCTGTGGTTCTAATTCCAGTTGTTTCAGCAATACTGAGCATAGCATATGTGATTAGAGTAAAAACCGTAAGGCATTGTTGTTGGTTTATTACTAAAGTTTTTGCGATGGGCTGTTTACATATTCGGACCGATGGCAACCTGAAGATTAACATACTATATACTCACCTTAATACTCAGATTAATACTATATACTCAATAGTGTGTTGTGAATATGAGGTGACCAACTGATTTTGATTCTGAAATACAAGCTCCATACCTCTTGGATAAAAGCATAATTATTAACTGAATTAAACATTCAGACAATTCACCTTTCTTGTAGTGTATTTGCCAATGTTAAGACATCATAAGAACATTCCAGTGAAAGCTGAAATATGTATGCCCATGGCTGATCATGTGTTGCTTTAATCACTTATGAGATAAATTAAAGGGTTCAGAGTCAGCAAATATTACAGTGATTATTAGTTACGAAAAGACCCACCTGATGTTTTGTCATTAGTGGTACTTTGCAGTTCGTACCTTTCTTTTATTGGCCAACTACTTTACCATACGCTCAGACCCTATGAAATTTCCTTAGGAGTTCAAATTTGAGGGTGTTCTAAATGTCTTACAGAAGGGGAAACTACATGGAACATTTCCCCTCATAATCAGAGCTATTATTAGTGGTGGTTCTGGAACATTCCTGCGTAATGATTGTAGAAAAGTACAGACAGGGGGAAAACTAAAAGATTGAGTAAGCTAGTTGGATGGCTGGCTAGATTAAAGCATTGCGACTTGACTTGACTTGATAAAACAGAAATAAAATGGGAAAATCATAGTTGTTGACTGTTCTTTAGCATGTCGTTATCACAACCTGCATGTTCGCAGTTTCAGACGCACTTTCAGCTGCCATTAGGGTTGTAAAGCTACACATATCTATCACAATCATCATTTTATTAGGCCTCCTGAATGTAGGTTCCTATGGCAGTCTTTTGTAGATTAATAAAACCTAATCTGTGCTCTGCATGTGCATCATTTTATTCTGCCACACCTACAAAGTGTAATGTTCCTCCCCATGTCTGTGTGGGTTTACGCTGGGTACTCAGGTCTCCTCCCACAGTCCAAAGATGTGCGTGCTAGGTTAATTGATTACTCTAAATTGGTGCGTGCGCGTGCGTGTGCGTGCGTGCGTGCATGCTTGCATTACAGTCAATTATAAAACTCATTGTGAATCAAAATTCATGCTGTTTTTAATTGATTTTGTATTCAGTAGAATTTAAGCGTGTACTGTCTCTGATTGTGAGAGCTAATATCATATAAGTTCAATTTATAATTGCCGTCTTCTGTTGTTTTTCTGATGTCTGCACAAGGGCACACCTAATCACAACCATGTATTATCCAATTGCCTGTTGTCATATGTATCAGAAAAGAAGCTGCATATTGTACCACTGTCACTAAGGTTTGGAGACATAATGCTGGTAATATAGCTGAACCCAGGGAGCAATATTAAGTGTGTTTGTTGTAATTTTGGGCAAACACAAACCAAATGATGTTGCATAATAATGAATATACTTACATCAGATCTTCTTCCCATTTGTCTTACTACAGCTATGCTCTGGCAGATGAGGCATATCGGTCTCTTCGGGATCAAGATAAAGACCAGTGCATCCTTATTACAGGAGAGAGTGGGGCAGGAAAGACCGGTAAGACTTCTGCGTCTTATGAGTGTTGTAATACATGTGACCTCCATTTAACATTCCCACACATGAGTTTGTTTTTGTTGTCTCCTAAAGGACATGCCACCCTCTTCTTTTAGTTTATATACAATGCACAGTTTCCTATTACTCAGACGTTTTCCATATTAAGTTGAATTTAACAAACTAATGAAGTTTTTTGCTGGAATACAAAATTTCTTGCCTTTCTTTTGACATAGAATCTTTGTCAGATCACAGTAGGATGATCTCAGGCCACATGTGATGTATCAGTCTTTCTTCTGTGTGAACAAGCTCCATTGTAGCCTGTCACTCCAGTGGTGACTCAGCTATATGCCTGGGCTTGCTTGAAAGTGGCAAAGCATGAAGTCAGTGTACACATCCAACAACTAACACTTGCACTACTGCTTCTTTAACCAGCAGGAACCCATTACTGAAGTTCTGATGGGTTCCAAATCCAGTGTGGTTTATGACCTGGAATGTGACAGTACTTCGCTATTGCAAGTAAACTTCGAACCAGTTCTCAAGAGGAACAAAGCTATTTTTAGCTTTTAGATACAAAAAATTCTGGGTTTTGCTTTGGAAAGTTTAAAAATCTTAGGAAAATGGTATAAAAAATGTAACACTCATTCTGACTTGATGATTGTGTTGTTTGGTAAGTCTTTAGGGCTTGAATGCCAAATAAAACATGTCACCAACCTAAGTTCATCTCAGGTCAGATCTTGTTTCCTGATTATGTATGAACAGGATTGAGAAGTGCTACTTTATATGAACAAATGTCACCAGCATTTGTTCATAAGTTCAAGCTGGTGTCAATCTGCTTACTTATAATTTTGCCTATAGGTAATGTCTTTGACACCAAATTCTGGCATTACCGTCCATATGACAGTAGAAATTATAAACTTCAGCTTGTGATTTTGATAATGTATGAGTTGTATCCTCAGTTGCCCGTTCATAGCTGTCAGGAGCAGCACCCGGTGTGGTCTAAAGCTGCTGTAGCCAATCTGCTTCCATCTGCTTCTTTTGACATTTTGTGTTTTCAGAAATGCTCTGTTGCATTGCTTTGATGTATCAAGTTATTTGAGTTACTGTTACATTTTATATCAGCTCGAACCACTGGCCATTCTCCTCTAACCTCTGTCACATATACACACTATTTCACATGCCTCGTTTGCACATGCTGTCTCTTATAAAAGCGCTTACTAAATTGAATCTATTACAGTCTTTCCACTTGTACTTGTAGTACTTGTAGTTTCCACTTGTTTTTAATACTGTTTTAAAGGATCTATTTTATTTAGGTTCAAATATGAGAAAACCAAAAATTATTCTTGTTTTGTATGTAATTTCTATAATACAGTACATAAGTAAAGTCTATTTTTGCTTGTTGAAAACCAAGCAGCCACTGTTTATGTTGTCGAAATCAGTTTGAATGAGATTTAGTCGTAACTTGCATTGTGAGAAAAGGAAGTAGCATGTCTGCTCTGGATCAGGGTTGGGTGGAAAAGCTGGACTGAACAGTATGTTGTAAGGGGGATTTTTGGGGCGCTTCCCCACCTCATTTGATAGACTGTGTTCTCTAACAGTTTTTTTTTTTTTTGTACTGTGCATTTCAGAGGCCAGCAAACTGGTGATGTCATATGTGGCTGCAGTATGTGGGAAGGGCCAGGAGGTAAATAAGGTGAAGGAGCAGCTGTTGCAGTCCAATCCCGTCCTGGAGGGTATGTGTCAAGCCCTTTGTTTCTTTTAAGTGTTAAGTCATCTCCATTTCTCAGAGAATGTTAAAATCCTCTCCTTATTTAAATACTTTGCCCAAACTTTGATTACAGTATAGTAATGAGCTTTTAGGAATTAACGGCCTTGGTGGCAGCTTAGCAGTGTTTACCTTGACGCTGAGCTAACACTGTCCTGTTTGGAAGTGGTAACACAAGTGGTAACCTGCTGAAAGCTCTTGCTGTTAATTTCAATAGGTGTCAGGGCCATAGGAACTCTTATCTAACACCCATTTCGACACTTGAAAGCATATCTATCCAAGATGGCTGTTCGTTGATTGTAGTTCAGCATTCTGTACCATAGCCTCCCTCAGGCTGTATGGCAAGCTAAGAGAGAGGGCCTGCGCTCCTCACACTGCTGCTAGGTATTGGCATTTCAGTTGGACAGCGACAAGTGGCAAAAGTGGGTGATTCATGACAAACCCACTCATTTCAATACAGGAGTTCCCCAAGGCTGTATTTTGAACCACATGACTCTCAATCTCAATGAGGCAATCCCATTATTTAATCGGTGATCAGGTCTATGTGGACAAAGTGGAATGGCTACCCCATTGATGTGTGGCTAGCATTCTATTTCTAAATATTAACTAAACTCAGGAAGTGGTTGTAGATTTCAGAAGGAAGCATTAGGGAACATAAACAGTTCTCAAGATCAAGAGGTCACCAGCAGCTTCAAGTACCCTGGCTTGTACATCAGTGAGCATTTGACATGTTTGTTACAAACTACAGCTACCACACAGGAAGTAAGACAGTGTCTTTACCTCCTTAGACAACTGAGAAAGTTCGGTTTTTCGCATCTGTTCTCATATTCTTTTATAGTGCATGTATACAGTGGAGCGCCTTCTGTCTGGACTGAAAAACCCTGCACAGGATGGTGAGGTCTAAGGACCAAATCACCAGGTCCAGGACAGGAACAATCTCCAGGGACCTCACTCACCAAAACAATAGACTTTTGCATTTGCTGCCATCTGGGAAATGTCTCTGAAACCACTTAGCCAGGAATGAGAGCCTAAGGTGGAGCTTCTTCCCCCAGGCAATGAGAACACTGAACTCCCGAACATTATCACAGTCATCACATGCTTCACATTTTGACATGTGCAATATGCAGTACAAAAATACACAGCTTGTTGCACACTGGTAACGTGTTAATGCGTTATTTTCTTTATTCTCTTTTATGTCTTTTTTTTGCATTCCATTATTCCATACCCCTGTATTACCTTTTAAAGGTCTTCAGTGCTGTCACTTAATTTCATTACAGCTTGGAACCTGTAGTTTGTGTGAGATAAAATATTGGATCTTGGACCCAGTACAAGAAACATGTGCTACACACACGCACACTAAGACTTTATATACCTTTTTTTATACCTATTTTTGTCTTCTATTTCAATAACACAGTCTTGTTGATGTGCTAGTATTTAGATCAGTTGGCTTTAAAATTGTCTTATGAAGTCTCTTTTTTTATAGAGACATTTTGGAAAGGGGGTGGTGAAGCAGTTTGAGCAGGTCGCTCTCCTAAACAGAAGGTTAACCAAAAAAGTCTAACAATAGTTCACAAAAGTGCACTAGTGCCAGTGTAGTGTATTATTTTATGGCTTGGGACTTTAATTAATGCAATATTCTTAGGGAGGCTGATAATCAGGACTCCACAAACACACTTTATTACTGGGCAATGTAGTGGGGTAGTAATTTCTAATTCTGAGATTTTCTTTTTTCTAAATGCTTCAGCTTCATTGAACTAAAGTACCTGTCTGGCTGTTCAGTGGCTCGGAAACGTGTTTACATCTAAGCGTTAAAAAGGTTTTAATAGAGCTTAAAACTCTTTACCTCCAGTATGCATCCAGTCAGTTGTTTTAAAACATGGGGCAGTGCACAGGAAATGCCCATGAAAGATGATGTACCCAGCTGAGGTCCACATCTGTAAGAGTTTAGCTGCTGATTTTAATAATCTTTACTCTTGAGGCTCGGCAGACTTCCTGCTCCGTAGACTCAGTCCTGCACATTGTGTTTAGCCAGTGTTCAGCGTTATGCTGAAGAGACCAGAAAAAAATTGTTTCAGTTTCAACATAATGATTACTAGTTTCCATCTATCTGTGCCTTAAGTAAATTCTAATTCTTGAGATTTTGCATGCTCTGAATCACAATGACCCACATACTATAAAATGTAAATATACTGCTCACAAAAATTAGGGGGTAGTTCAAAATGAAATCTCACATAATGAAATATCACCTGATGTTTGACACATTCAGCTTTCATGTAGTTACTTGAAAATGTGCCACAGATTGTGATTAGTTCATCATGTTTCTTGGTTGCAGCTTTTGGAAACGCCAAAACTGTGAGAAATGACAACTCCTCTCGATTTGTGAGTATCTATTTTCAAGGTTTGCCTTTGTTTGTTTGTTTTGTTTTTATTGCATTTTTCTTTTTTTATATAATGCTCTGTGTATTTATGTATGCACTAATTCATTAATTAATTTTAGGTGTGCATTTTTTAAAAGGATCTCAAAAGTAATCTAGTAGGAATCTTGTAAACTGTGATCATTCAAGGGCTCAAGCTAAACCATAGTCTGTGACTTAAAAACTCTCTGGCTTGTCTTTAGATGTAAGACCATGTCAGACTTTAGTCTCTAAAGGTATTTATCTCTTAAAGGTATTTTAGAACCTGATAGCATGAAATACCTTCAAGTCAGGAAGCTTTATCTCGACTCCAAAGTGCAGTCTGAGCAACTGAATACAGACACAAATCACTGGCAGTAAAATTTGCTGTAGAGTTTGTAAATGTTTTGCTCTTTAATCGTTGGGCAGAAGCTATGACATTACTTGTTCATCTCTATGTAGTCTGTTCCTCCACCTTTTGCAATTGTTCATCAACGTTGGACTAACAATTAGCATTTTTTTTAAAATATATTTTTTACATTTAATAATAATTATTATTATTTTAATTTATATAGCGCCTGTCTAACACCCAAGGCCACTTTACAATAATACAAGGTGTAAACACAATTACACACAGTTAGAAATAAAACAAAACACATAGACAGAAGAACAGCTAGGATGAAAAAAGATAAGTTTTGAGCAGAGATTTTAAATTCTTGCAGAGTTGAAGCAGACCTAATAGCTAAAGGAAGAGAGTTCCAGAGAGTGGGAGCTGTCACAGCAAATAATCTCCCACTCATGGAAGAAAGCCTGAATCTAGGGACAGTAAGAAGATTGGAATCAGTGGAACGCAGAGACCGGGTTGGAGTGTATTGATGGACAAGTTTGCTGAGATATTGTGGAGCTAGACCCTGGATGGATTTGAAAGTTTAGCAGTAAGATTTTGAAGAGAATGTGTTTGTGGACCGGGAGCCAGTGCAGTTTGGATAAGATCGGTGTGATGTGATCAAATTTTTTGGTTTTGGTAAGAATCCTAGCAGCAGAGTTTTGGATGTATTGGAATATTTTTATGGAAGTGGAGGGAAGAGCATACAGAAGAGAATTGCAGTAGTCCAGACGCGAGGAGACAAAAGCATGCACCAGAGGCTCTGCAGCACCGGTAGAAAGGAACGGGCGCACCTGAGCAATGTTGCGCAGATGAAAGAAGGCAGACTTAGAGATAGATCTTATGTGAGGAAGAAAGGAGAGAGTTGGATCAAAAAGAACACCAAGATTGAACGCACCCTAGTCCAGAATTAGGGTTCGTATGAGTTCATAGATGGGTGATTGTTCAGGGTGTGTAAGAACAGGATAAGCACCACTACATGCAGTCCCATGTTAGCCTGTGTTGCTCTGTTGAAGCAGGGACAGTCCCGGTTCCTGCCTCTGGTTTTGTCTCTTTGACTGATCTGGTTCACTGTTCCTTCCTCTTTTCTTTCCAGAGTAAGAGAGATATCATCTGGGTGATGAGGGAGTGGATCGGGACAGTCCAGCCAATCGATGCCTACAGGACGGGGGAAGCCCTTATCAGGGGCGGAGCCTGGGTGGGCAAATTTCCAATAGGAATCTCCCTTGAATAGGTAAAGGGTACCTGATGGGCAAAAAGGTGGAAAAAATGGTCTCGATCAATCAAACATGCACCACTGAGGATCTGTGCAGTGCCTGCAAAAATGTTCTCCAGCATAGCACCGTAACTCACCGTTATCTCCTGTGATAATTCCATTTACACCTCCTTCAATGAGCTCCGTCCACACCTCACTTTCTTCCTCCTTTCTCTCTACTCCGGATCTCCACACCACTCCTTCATCAGCATTCCAGTTCAGACCATGCCCCTCTCCATTTGATCCGGCAGGACTTAGAACAGACAGCGGCTGGGGAAAGCCATCCTGGAGAGACAAGTCCTTAAACAGCCAAACCTGAGATCCTGGGAAATACATCATTAAAAGGTAAATCAGGTGAAATCCTTTTTATTATGGTCCTATACAAGCATAATAGTTTAAGAGGTGAAAAATAAGAGTTTATTAAAGGTCAGTTAGTGCAACTGTAGGTAGTGGAAACTGTAAAAGGCTTCAGAATTGGTATCATTCCTGCCAAAGGATGGTTTAAAGGTGGTGATGAACTATGACTACTGGAGCAAAGTATGCAGTCCAGGGTATAAAAATAAATACATAAACAAATATAATCTTGATCTCAGTGCTGCTTTGGAGCAGAAGATGTTCAGTTATTATGTTCAGCTACTATATCGGGACTGTGGTAGCCTAGTGTTTAAGGCACTGGACTCTGGACCAGAAGGTCCAGGGTTCAAATACCACCTCTGCCAAGCTTCCACAGTTGGGTCATTGAGCAAGGCTCTTAACCCAAAATTGCTTGGATTGTAAGACTGTATCAGTTATAAGTCGCTCTGGATAAGGCCGTCTGCTAAATGCCGGAAATGTAAATGAAATGTAAATTATAGTGAGATGATCAGGTGTGTCAAGCACAGTGAGACTGACCGCTGATAAAGATGATGGCATGATCATCATGCTTTTCCAGAACAGCCCTCAGTGGGGGCAGAGATGGCGGCAGAGCGGCCCAGAGTCTGCGCACGGACACGGCTCTCCGAGAAACCAGACCACCTCTGTTCACCCTCCACATACTCTGACCTGTGAAGAGCTGGCAGTTACAAAGAGTCGTACAGATAATAATAAATGTACTACAAAGCAATCCGTGCTTCCTGTGTGGCATAGATATATACATTTTGGGAGGGTTTGCTGTTCCTCCCCGCTATTAGGACCTGATCACAGGTCACCGTTATGGTGCTCTAAGCAACAAATTCAAATAAACAAATGCAGCCATATTGTAAAGGTGTGGCAGTGCTATAAGTATGCTGTTTTACCCCCGTTTATCTGAGTCAAGGTCATTGAGGTGCATCCCGGTGAAAGTACCAGTTCATCACTGGGCTGTGTAAACACCCAACTCGGGATTTGATCAAAGTTCTTCAGGAAATTTCGTTCCAGCATTTTTATTTAAATTACTACCACTTTTGGAATTTAGACCCCTTAATTCAGTGGGTGGATTCGTGGATTCAGAGGTACTCCCCAGAGAGGGCATCAGTACATTTTAGGATTCTGTAAACACACCACAAAGCCTTCATTTTGCAAGCCCTACCCAGGATTCGAACCCATGGCCCTTCAGGGCTACCCTATCAATCAACTGCCTCCTGACCACTGGGTTTCTGGAACTTTTCGATTTTAGACAAAATAATTTAGTGTCTACTATAAAATGTGAAATATTTTATCATCAGTTAATAACTGGCTATGGGACTGTGGTAGCCTAGAGGTTAAGGTACTAGACCATGGACCAGAAGATCCAGAGTTACATTTACATTTACGGCATTTAGCAGACGCCCTTATTCAGAGCGACTTACAACTCTTTACAATATTACTTTACAAGCAGTTGTGGTTAAGGGTCTTGCTCAAGGGCCCAACTGGGGCAGCTTGGCAGAGCTGCAACTTGAACCAGGCCTGGACCTTGTGGTCCAGAGTCCAGTTCCTTAACCGCTAGGCTAGCACAGGCCCGAGTACAGAGTTCAAATTCCACCCTTGCCAAGCCGCCACTGTTGGGTATCCTGAAAAATTGATTGAATTGATTGTATGCTGGATTAGGACATTTGCTAAATTCTGTACATGGTTCCTGTATCAGAGTGTATATTGTACACCTAAAGTGGAAAACATGAGCAGCAGATATAAATAATTTATTGTAAGCAACACACACAAGGTTAGATCCATACACAAGTTCATCTCAGCACCAGTCACATATATATACACAAGTCAATGCCAATTTAGAGTAATCAATTAACCTAACACGCATGTCTTTGGACTGTGGGAGGAAACCGGAGTACCCGGAGTAAACCCACGAAGACACGAGGAGGACATGCAGACTCCACCCAGAAAGGACCCAGGTCTCTCCACCCTGAGATTGAACCTGGGAGCTTCTTATTGTGAGGCAGTGGTGCTACCCACCGAGCCACCGTGCTGCCCCATTTTGACAGTCACAGTTACTAAAGCCTGTACTAACTTTACTATCACAAACTGTACCTTTAAAGAAAAACATCTCTCCTCGGATTTTAGAAACCGCATCAAAACTGATGTTGCACCGATCCACAGGGGGGCTGTATTAGAGCAAAAAACAGAAGGAAATTAGCATAAAGGTCCAATCAAACAATCAAACAGCGTCAGATATTAGCCCCTTAGAAATTGAGATTTATTCTTCAGTTGTGCTTCAACAAGTTCTGTTTATTGGGAAGCGACCCACTGTGGCACATGTGGTTAGCACAGATCCCGACTTCAGACTCGGCCCTGTATGGAATTTGCACATTCTCCTCATGTTCTTGTTTCAAAGACATGTCTAAGGTTAAGTGGTTGACCAAGTGGCCCATGAGTGAATAGTGTGTTTAGGTTTTACTCATTCACTATTATTTCCATCCTTAAATGTGGCATATTTTTGCATGTGTAAACTTTGATCCATAAAAGTCATTCATTCGTTCCAATCCAATTTTGGGTCACTGGCAGTAAACGGCAGCACAGGGCGCAAGGCAGGAACCAATTTGAAACGGCACAAAACCATGCGCACGCACGCTCATTCACACGGAAAGACTAACACATGTCTCTGGAGGGATGATGGAGGAAACTGAAACACCCAGATAAAAGATCCAATGGGAGAACAGCCAAACTCCACACAGACCAAGTCTGGGCCGGAAATGGAACCAGGGATCTCCTGAATTATGAGTAATTATCGGTTTTACTCGAATTGATTTAGCACTTAAAATTATGACA
Organism: Parotocinclus spilosoma; assembly: GCA_033117975.1. Lineage (NCBI taxonomy): Eukaryota > Metazoa > Chordata > Actinopteri > Siluriformes > Loricariidae > Parotocinclus > Parotocinclus spilosoma. Next base: position 5,080,441 of record JAVSBV010000121.1, read on the forward strand.
TAACTTCAAGCATGAACAAATAAAAGCAACACAACATATGAAAGATGTAACATTTGTACATGCTTTTTTCCTCGTACCTGTCCATGTATCTGTTTAGGCGTGTGATTTTGTGTCTGTCTCCATGCTGATGTTTTTGCTGAGCATCGGAAGCGGCTCGGGGACTGTCTGTCTGCAGCTGCTCACCCCTCTTCCCTAAAGAAAACACATATACACACATTCACAGGACTATGCAACACACTTGTTATAAAGTGTTTACCACAGTGTCAATACAATTAAATAGTATTATAGATAATAGACTCTCACTGAAGCTTGTGCGTCTGTGGATTGTTGCTGCTGCTATTGTCCTGTATTTCTTAGTTGTAATCTAATAAAATGACTGAGAAATAACAATACAGTCGATTCCGGTTAATGGGACCACATCGGGACGTGATCGTTTTGGTCCTAATAACCGGCTGGTCCGATTAA
>JAVSBV010000121.1:5081005-5102190 GCA_033117975.1 Parotocinclus spilosoma
CACACACACACACACACACACACACACACACACACACACACACACACACACACACACACACACACACACTGGGTAATAGTAATGGTGTATCAGCTGTATGTTCTAGCAGTTGATGTCAGTGAGTTTAATGTTTAATAGTATATTTAAGGAGCATAAAAAGTGGCAAACAATCCAGAATCAAGAAAAGTTCCGGGTGCAGATCTGGGGGAGACATTGCTCAGTCCTGCAAAAATGGTACGGAAGTGTTCTCACGCTCACTGCGTGTTTTTAAGACCATGGGGGACTGTGGTCTGTTTCACATTCTTTCTAGATGTCATCTCATGAATCCAGGTTTCTTCAATTATACCAGAGTCTGTATTCTGCCCAGAAACTCAAAAACTAGTTTAGCCAATGCTGTCAGATCTTTAAAGTCTTGTTCAGCTCCAACTATAATGTGTCATCTTCTCTGGATGGAAAAAAAAATCTTTCTGCCTTTGGCTGGCAACAAGTTGTATTCAACTTGGCTACAGCCACTGTGGCAGTATCTTTCAAGAGTTGTGGGTTTGAAAAGGGGAAAAAAGAAACTGCTCCAGACAGGAGGTTTACTATTTCATTTCATTTCTCTAAATCGAAGCCGCTTTCACCTTTATGCTTTGCTCTATAGTTATCCATTACTCCATGGCCTATGTATGCATGATAGCTGCCAAATTTTGAGTAGACTTGAGTAATACACCAAAATGAGTCAGAAACACCCTTACTTTTTCTTGCTGTCTTATGGAAGGCTTGCATTTTAGCCAAATTCACAGTAAGTGCCACTCTGCCTTCTACTTCATCCTGCCATTAAAAGCCACAGGCAAGTTGTGTCACTCTTTACATTCAGACTGACTCTAAACTATATTAAAGGCCTTGACACAATCTCATCACTGGTTTGAGACACACTGGAGTTTCATGTCTTGTTTTGACTTGGAAATGTTGCTTAAAAGCGTGTACTTTTATATATTTGTACTCCTAATACTCTACTGTTGATAGCTGGCTCATTATAATTTATAGACATCCTAACTATTTCTCATCTGCACACAGGGGAAGTACATGGACATTGAGTTTGACTTCAGAGGGGATCCTTTGGGTGGTGTCATCAGTAACTGTAAGTATAATTACAGGATCAGTACTAGGTCGACCCAGTTAACAGTACCCTGTAATTTCTAGAAGCTTGTCTTATCCCTATGAGCTTTTTAGTAACAGCAGTATAAGCTTCTCCGATCCAGCCATGGCTTTAGAAACCACCCAAAATGTGCTCTCCTTTTGGACCCAAGCTAAGAGCGATGGGACACTCCCAGAAAAGAAGTGCTTTCTATTCCCACTTTGTTATAGTTAAAACTTAAACATGCCAGATCTACCATGGCTACAGTATCCATGTTACCCGTTTCATCCAGTCCAGAATGTTTTTATTGTGTGTTTTAAGTCACTGTAAATTCACTCTTGTTATCCCTCAAGATCCCTGAACTGGAAAGGCATTTAAATTCTGCAGCAAAAATAATTTGCCCAAAAAGTGATTTTTTTTTAATGTATTTATTTATTTATTTATTTTTTGGTTTTGTAACCGGAGCAAGATCAATGCTTGTGGGTAATTCCAGTGAAAGTTCAAGGGCACAGTATAACATTCTGTTTACTGTTTTTCTGCTCTTGTTGTTATTCAATTTTATCTGTAGTGTATACTGTTAGTTGCCTGTTTGCAATGGGGATATGTTCAGACTAATCCATTACAAGTTAATTAAACTTGTAAACTGGGGAGTGTAATAAAACAAACAACAACAACAAAAAAATGAGACCGAGAGAGAGACAGAGAGAGAAAATAATGTAGCCTACCTTAAACAGAGTGCAAGTGTGGGACAAAATCATTAACATATAAAGCTTGTTTTAAAGTTTTTAATAAAGGTATTTATCTAATATTATTTATTGAAGCAGTCTATTAAAAGTGACAAAAACAATTGTCTCAAACAGCTTTCCCTCACAAAATATTTCAGCGCTTATCACTCCTGCCACGATATCCTGCGTTTCTACGACTGCTGAGCTCCTCACTGAGCATGGGAGAGACTGAGAAATTATTACGTATTGCTTGAGTTGTTAGTAAGTTGAACCTAGTTTAAGGGTCCAACCCCATATATTTACTCAGGTTGTCAGTTATACCATCAGTATCCACAAGAAGGTTGATTATGACTCAGGATATTTATGGGACAGATCATTTATATTTTAACCTCATTAGGGTTAGTGTTCTAGACATAGTGTTTTTTATGTAGGATAGGATGTGCGACCAGACCTGATGGAATTTCCCTTGTTAAACAGTACGTTGTGCAGGCACAGCCTCAAAGGACGCCATCCATCACACTCTCCAGCTAGAGGATAGTCCTCATAATCATGATAGACCATGCATATGCTAACCCTGAAGTTATAATTTAATTCTGTCTTGCGGAAAATGGTCTTATTTCTTAATAGACAATTTGGGCACGCTCTGGTAGTGGCATTTTTACAGTTTGGAGGGTGGTGAATATTGGCGTGTTCAGAGGAACACTTCCCACTTTCCGCAATAGATCTCTCCTTTGAGATTTCCTGTTGCTGTGTGTACACAATGGACAAAGAGAATCTTAATTCCCTAAACATTTTCAGAACTCAAATATTTGTCCCTTCTGGAAGCACATCCTTTACTTCAGACATGAAATGCTTTTGGAGGCCAGATTGAGCATTATAAACAATCAATACCTGGGATATCCTGTTCAGCATAGTTAAACGTTGCTTAATAATTCAGAAAGAGAATATGTTGTGTTGCCTAAAGTGTGTTGCTTTATTCACTCAGATCTTCTGGAGAAGTCTCGTGTTGTAAAGCAGCCAAGAGGAGAGAGGAACTTCCACGTTTTTTATCAGCTGCTTTCTGGAGCATCAGACGAAACACTTAGTAAGGGATCACGCATACAGGACCATATGCTTGTTTTGCCCAGTTGTGGCCATTATTCAGAATACTTATCTGCAGGTTTGTGGAAAGCCCCTTAAAATCAAAAGGGAAAACAAACCCTTATCACCGGGACAATTGCTATTGTTTTTTTTTTCATGCTGGCCTATAACAATTGTTTGGCATTCTTAATGAAAGAACGCAATTTACTGGGCTATCATGCTAAATCACGTTAAAAGACTAAAGGAAGCCACAGGCAGTTTAACTTTGCAACATAACCGTGAATATTCAGTATGTAGCAGATACATACTGTAGCTCAATAAGAATAATTTCTGGTAATGGAAAGTGCACATTTTGTTAAGCAGTGGAAGCTCTGACTTTAGAACAACCTCCTTGTCCATTTCCTAGAAAAACTTAAGCTGGACCGGGACTTCAGCAAGTATAATTACCTAAGCCTTGATTCTGCCACAGTCAACGGACTTGATGATGCAGCAAATTTCAGGACCGTCAGGGTGAGCTATTTCTATCGTATGATGTCTTTTCCGATCTCTTTTTTTTTTCTCGCTCTCTATTTCTCTCGCTTTCTTTCTCTCTCATCGACGTTCATTCAAATAATATACCAGGTACGCATACCTTTTATACGCACTATGCTGACATTATACTCACACTATGCTTTGTAATACTCCCCAGCCCTCTCATCCTCAATATAACACATGTATTGATTATGCAATGCAATGATTTTGCAGCTACTCATGCTGCACATCTGTGAATATTTTTACAGGAGCATCTGAAATTGTAATCCATACTCAGGAACTGTTAGCAATTACACTAAATGCATAGTCCAGCTGAACTGCGCCCAATCCCACCTCTTTAAGCCTGCCTGAGCACAGTTTAGCATCCAGGCATGGAACAACGTGATCACACTAATCAAACAAGGCTCGATACAGCTCACCTAGTGTGAGTATAATTTAAAACTGGAGTGGTTGTCGTTATCCCTTTCTTATTTAATTAAAGTTTAAGTACAGCAATATACTTTATGAAATACGATTGCGTGTGGCCATCTTCTTTATAAGGACCTTCCTTAAGACATTTCAGTCAATGACCTGAGTTTCTAATGTCTAATGTTTATTACATTGGAAAGCTTAATGGCTGATGGCAGGATGTGACAAAAAAAGCATTTTTTTTAATGCTTTGTGGTTTTCTCTGAAACAAATTAACACTCCAAAGAAAAGTATATAAATTACCTAAGTATTTAGTTATATGTGGAATTCTGCTTTTTTTGGCATTGCAATGTTGTTGTTTATTTATTTATTTTTTGAGTTACACCACCTGACTAGTAAAAGTAGTGCCTGACTGCCTGCCAGATAACTTGAACACGTACTCTGTTTAATATGTTTTAAAGCTACAGGGTTACAGACCATGAAGGTGTGAAAAAATACAGCAGGGTGAGGTTTGGTCCCTGCCTCAAACTCAGCAATATCTAAGGCACTACTTGGATTAAAATAAAGCAATGTGAACTTCACTTGTTTGATTATGACATGTTTGATTAAATTATTTTGGGCGAATGTCGATTTATTTTATCTTAATTTTCTTTACATGCTTACAATGATCTATCAGAACAACATTTAGAAATAGCGTTCCCTCGTTTATCGTGGGGGGTTAGAACTAGCAGAACGTTTGGGTGGCATCGTAGGGCTTGAATTATTGTCTATAATGAAACTTTCACAAACAGCGAACACAACACCGCAGACAAAAACTTTACTTCTCGTTTTTAATGAGTATTTATCCGCTATGTAAATACGCTATTGTGGTGTTTTTAACTGTTGAATAATCAAGCAACACCCTGAAGTAATCAAACATTATCTTTACTTAACACCCCATACATCACTCTCGTATCACACATGCTCCGTCTGTACCGAGCTTACAGCACGTCATATCCTACACATTGAGTAAACACAACAGCTATTTTCTGTAAATCCTAATATTTTATTATTTATAACATTCCTTTATTGTTAGAATTAATATTGTTTTATATATTTTATTATTATTAATTTTTTTATGTACAAGTTCTGCAAAAACCCGCAAAACAGCAAAAATCCACTATATATTTTTTCCATTAATATTTTTGGAAAACCCGCAAAGCACATATTCCGCGAAAGGTGAACCACGAAGTGGCAAGGGAATTGCATTATGGGACATTTCATTTTGAAGTAATTTTTGTAAGCAGTATACTAAACAACTCACAATGGATGTATAGAATTGCAAGCTATACTGTAACCCATTTTGATGGCTCATATTATCTTATATCAACCTCATTCTATGAATAGGAAGAAGACACAAGTCACAAGTGTGAACTTTACCAGACCGTATTGGCTCCCCATATTTTTTCTTTATTATAGTTGCATTCCTGAGAAACTACATCAGAACAGATTTTAAACTCAAACTCCTAACAGCTACTTTCTCTCAACATGAAAGTCCAAAGTTTAGGCATGTAATTTATCAAAGTAATAACTGTAGATCAGCAGTCACGCAAGCAGCAGTCCATAGTGGACTACAGGCAAGATAAAACATGAACTATGTTTATCTCTAATTGGCCTTTTAATTTGTGTGAGATTAGATCTGCCATTGTTGCTGCTTGTAGTGATATGAAGCTTATGCTCGGCAGAATTGTTTTAGGTGCAGTGCAATAGCTTTTCTTGGAATTCAATGAGGGCAAACATAAGTGCCCCCTGGACTGGATGTCGGTCCATTGCTACGCCTGACAGAGGTCATGATTGCAGTGGCAGGAGATGATTTAGACCATCTATAAAAGCATACTCTAAGTGATCAGTACCACACCCGGGGACGTTTTACTACTTAGATAACTCCTAATATTCACTTCTAGTAATTGTCCTCGGTGAACTACACTGACCTTTGCTCAGGCACACTTGAAGAGGAAAGTGAGCTTGGGTGGGGTTCAGTTGGGCTTTGGCTTGCTTCATGTTTAATGTGATCACTAACTGAGCACAGAATATAGCATCAGCTACCTCCATATAAATTTATATATGTGTAACATAATCAATAAACCTATTATAAGTGAAAGGGCTGTGTCTCAGCATGCTGAAAGCTACAAATAAGAAGCTGTGCAAATGAAACCAACTCTCATTGTGATGACATAAGCATGATCACAGTGTGTGAGCTTCCCCTGCCATGTTACAAGGCAACTGGACGTAGTGCAAATACACCTTTAGACCAGTCATACTAGGCTTGGTATCGCACAAGCACGAGTGCCCTCCTGGGACCGCAGTTCAACATGTTACAGTGATTAATATTTGCATACTCCTGGCAGTTTAGGGTATTTAAGATTTTCACCATTGCACAACATTCCAAAGTGACCTTGAACATATTCTGTCCCCTTTAACTATTTATATGCTTTCATTACTGCCTTTGTTTATTATATCTGTATGGGCAAGATCAGTACACATCTGTACCTCATTGGATTGGTTTTAATTGCATCTGACGCACTGTGCAGGTTTTTTAAACAATAGTTCGAAGCCCAATTCTGTTATCCATGTAGAAAGCCATAGCTCAGCCAGACGTGCCCCCTGGACCTGTCTCTATTTGACTGGGAGATTAACTCCAGTTTAAATAATATACCTTTTTCCCAATTGATTGTCAATGCTCAACATGTTTCTTTTCCTGTAATATACATAATACTACATTCAGCAGAAAACATAGACTTAAGCATTTCTGGCTAGCTTCACATTCATACTTGCCAGACACAGACTAACTTTCTTTATATGTATAATAACAAGTTAAAATTCTTTGCAAATCTGGTATTTAGGATAAAACTATTTTGCATCTCTAGTCTGCCTACAGTTTCAGTTTTGTAAAGGGAAGAATTAAAGTAAACTTTTTATAAGTAATGCTTTCAGCAAAGGCAGAGATGGTGATTGTTAAGCTGGTTAAAACCTGATTAATTACTGGGCTGTGTTTACCACTTATGGCCATTCATGACTTGTATTCAACGATTCCATGCAGTTTGATGTTCATCAGATTTTTTTTCATATGGCATTTCTGGGGTGCGTGCTAGTGACAAGGAAATTATTTTCTGTACTTTAGAATGCCATGCAGATTGTGGGCTTCATGGAGGATGAGATGCAGTCAGTTCTGGAGCTCGTGGCTGCAGTGCTTAAGCTAGGAAACATAGAGTTCAAGCCCGAGTCACGCGTCAATGGCTTCGATGAGAGCCGAGTTAAGGACAAGAACGGTAAGAATTGTTCTTGTTCAATATTTCCACGTTTTATTTTGTGTTTATTAATGATGAGTTTATGGTTAGGAAACAAAAGTATTTACTACTATTTTCTTTTAGATTAGAGTGTGCGAAATGTATAGTCATGACGTGTATAATGATATCTTAATTGCTGTTTGAGAAATGGTATCAAACAAGTTTTGAATGTTCTATTTTAAATTGTATTTATTTTTTTAAATATTGCACACCCCTGTTATTATTTGGATTTACCTGAATAAGAAAGTATGTAGTGATGTATTTTATTTGACCTTTCTAGGGTATCTGATTAAACCCAACTGCCATTTATTTATAATTTCATTAGTGCTACCATTACATAATGAATGTTAAAGCCTTGCAGGAGTAGTTGTGAAACAGTGATACTTTTAAAGCTGAATGCATAGCCATATGTTTTGAAGGTAACTGATCACAGAAGATCAGACTTAAGTTATATCTTATAGTAACAGAAATTAAAAAGCGTTAAAATGTAGATCAGTGTTTTACAGAAAATGCTGGGCTGCCATTTTATAAAAAGTCCTGTCCATTCTAAGTTACATTAATAGTTCCTGAATGTTTTCATGTTGGCTTTCTGCAGACAGTTGCAGACTAAACACAGCAGCTAGTGTCAACACCTTGTAGTTGTTTGGCAGTGAGTTGATTGTTTGTTCTGCCTAAACTTGATCTTACTAGGCTTTATATATGAAATATATATATATATATATATATATATATGAAAAAGCTGACACAGGAAAGAATTAGGTTAAAAAAATCATTACATTATTAAACGTTCTACTGTACATGTTCTCTTTTCAGATCTAAAAGAGATGTGTGAGCTTTTGGGCGTTGAGCAGTCAGTTCTGGAGCGAGCCTTCAGTTACCGCACCGTTGAAGCGAAGATGGAGAAGGTGTCTACTACGCTTAATGTGGCTCAGGTTGGACTCCTCTACCTCTCATCCAGTTATTAAATCTTTCCATCTATCTATGTCTACAGCATTTAGCACACTTTTATAATCCATAATTAAGAGTTTTTGAAGCCTCCTTCCATGGGCAGTCTTTATTTAATGAATGCCTTTCACATGAATGGTGTTCAGTGAATAATCTCCACCCTTGCTCCCTGTACACCCCTGGACCAAGTGATGCCAAATTGTATGAAGAGGGTATCAAAAATGAATGTCAAAATGCTAAATATTTTTTAAAAGCTTGCTTGCACCACACAGCAATTATGTCCTAGGTTCAATCCCAGAGAGGAGCAGTCATGGTCCTTTTATGTGGGGAGTCTGCATGTCCTCCCTGTGTCTGTGTGGGTTCACTCTGGGTACTTTGGTTTACTCCCACAGTCCAGATGTACATATTAGGTAAATTTATTACTCTAAACTGACATTACTTTGCATGTCATATGATTAGTCTTGACATAACCTTGTGTATAGATATAGCATTGTTTGTACCGCCAACATGGCCACTGATGCTGATGGCAACATTAAATAAACAAACAATGTGATGCTAAACACCAGATTATGCTAAATATAATCAATCTTAGTACGTATGAAAAAAAAAATTTGGAAGCTTATGTCTGTTGTCAAATTGCCATTGATACTGAAAGTGACTTTAAATAAACCAAAAAAACAAACAAATGTATTCATTTGGCATTGACATGCGGACAGTTCATTATGAAATGAGATGTCAGAATTGAAGAATGTTAGTTTTTAGAGCTCTCATGTTTTAAATCCAGCTGTTCTACAGAAATTACTTTTAATTAATATAAAATATATATAAAATAAAATGCATAAGCTGCATGCTCTGTGATTCCTGACAAGCTGCTTTGCATGTGGCATCATTCTGATGGCCAGAGCCACCTGTCAGTAAAGAATCAGAACAAGGTAGAAAAAAATACAGAAAGTAGAGTAGCACTAATAAAGTCATGACACTGTCAAACCCTTATTTCAAAATTACACTATTTATTAAATTTTTGTTTGCTTTTAGCATATGATTTCATATTGTATGTACTTTATTAAAATGTGTAAACCTCTGTCAATTATAGGCATATTACGCACGAGATGCTCTTGCGAAAAACATCTATAGCCGCATGTTCAGTTGGCTGGTAACCCGGATCAATGAAAGCATCAAGGTATGACTTTCAGTGCATTTTAAAATTATTTTAACATTGTTAATGCTAAACAGTAAGTGCAACTCTTATCATTTATGTTTAGGCTCAAACACAATCTCGGAAGAAGGTCATGGGAGTCCTGGATATTTACGGTTTTGAGATATTTGAGGTAAAAGATGAGGACTTTTTAAATGCCAGATCTTAATCATGAAGATCATTGTGCCGTTTCTAATTAGGCTCTTTCGCTTAAGTGTTTAGAGGTTTTTGGCCTGATTAAACAGTAACTGAATGAAACTCATTAGATTTGTCAGTTTAATTAGGAAAATGTCTCTTTTTGGTTTATCATCACTTATCTATTGTTCCGCCTGGTCTCAGGAGGGCACAACAACAGAGCTCACAGTTTTATTAAATATTTTCCTTGTCTAATATTGTCTATCATAAATCATTCTAAGGTAATCATTCGAAACATTTTTGTAATATTGAAATATTTTGTCTTGTGGTTTTATTTGTGTACATACAAATCTTTGGTAGCCTAGCAGTTAAGGTACTGTACTATGGACCATAAGGTCCAGTGATTGAAATCCCACAAAGTTGCCATTGTTGGGTCCTTGGACAAGACTCTTAACCCACAATTGCTTGGACTTTAAGAATGTCCTGGATAAGTTTGTCTGCTAAATGACGTAGCTGTAACTATACTGTGTTACAAAATTCACTGTTTGCATACAACAGGCATGAATGACATGAAACGGCTAAATGAATTTGCATTTGTTGCATATGCTTTGCTGTCTGACTGTCTTCCTTTCTCCTTAATGTTGTTGTTGTTGTTTTTGATGTGCCGTTGTGTCGTGGTCAACAGAATGGAGTAAGTACTCCTCTGGAGATGTGATGTGGCAGTGTGCATGAAGTAATTCTAGTCTTTAATTCTAGTGTTAATTCAACTCTTCCACTATACAATGACTGCAGTGGGACAACGTGTGTTTAAGGTGACAGCATCATTGGTGCAAGCCTGTAAAGCCTGTACTGATGAATGAAAATGATTTACATATTTTTTATCTACCGGTAATTGTCATACAGATTTTTGACAGAGAACAAGTCTAGTCAAGTCCTACCCATTTATATAGCACTTTTTTACAATGGAGAATAGTCTCATAGCAGCTTTACAATATTGTATTATCTTAAAAAGCCAATCCCAATTGAACAAGCCTAGGGCAACAGTGGCACAGAAAAACTCACAGGATATAAAAGGGAGAAACCTTTGGAAGACCAATACTCAAAAAGGGACCTTTCCTCCTTGGGTGGCTAGTAATTTTACAGTTAGTATTTTTCACCTTTCAAGCATTTCACCTTCTGGCTTAGGTGCAACTTTGCAATGTTTTGAGGAGACCAGTTCAAAACAAACAGTGTCAAGTGTCAAAAAAAGTGTTTGCTGCTTCTTTCTGGTCTCCGGTATAGCAGATATATTCACACCAGTGATTTAGATGCTCAAGTGCTTTTTGGTTTACATTGACTTTTTTTCTGTATGTTAGAGGTGAACACACAAAAATTCTCAGATGAAGAGATAAAACTCATCATATTTAATGACCCTTGTGGAAAAGTTCTAAGCTGATCATTGTCTAACCTGAAACAAACTCAACTAAGACATCCATTGCTATGAATTTTGAATGATATGACAGTTAACATTTGATAATTGATTTGCTCTCCATGAGAGCTTGCATTCATACTGTTTGAAGGTTAATTGCTAAATGTATTTAATTTGCTAACTGTATCTAAATATGATATGCTACTAAAATTATATGCCTAATTATTGGATAAGCATTTGATTATGTAGATGAACTTTGCTGAGGATTTTTATTGAAGGCCTGGTATTACATAAAGAATATTGTAAATGCAACCTTTGCTCATTTGTAGTAAATACTTATAAAGGTCAAAGAAGGCCATCATTTTAATCCTTATTACACCATATAGTTGAGACCTGTATTTTCTTATCTACACTGCTCACAAAATTTAGGAGATATTTCTAAATGAATATGAAGCGATGGAAAAAAAAAATCACTTTTAAATACACATTATGTGGTTTTAGAATCCTTAGAAAATTAACATTTAAGTCAATGCTTTACTTAGTAGACAAACTTGGATGTTTGCTGTGCTGGGTATTTTGACTGCTGTGTATACTAACCCATCCTAATAAACACACAAATTGAAGGACAGGCCTTAAACTTTGTGTTGTTTTCACAGGACAACAGTTTTGAGCAGTTCATCATCAACTACTGCAATGAGAAACTTCAGCAGATCTTCATTGAGCTTACATTGCGTGAGGAGCAGGAGGAGTATGTGCGTGAGGTGAGCTACTGGTCCACTGTCTTTACATAATACTACAAATACTGTTACATAATACATAGCCAACTTCATGGATAAAGCACCAAGTCACAAATAGCAGTGCTTTTTGTTCAGTATCCACAGGTTACACATATGGTTGAATAAAGAATAAAACCAATTTGTCACTTTATGTTTGGTTCTACACCTAAAAGATTGTGCTGTGTACATGGACAAAGTATTACAAGAGGTTTTCCATGTTTATCATTGTCAGAAACAAAAATAGAATGCCTCTGGTCACACACCTTCGGTTAAAATCTCTTAACCCCAGTTTGATCAAAAGATATGGGCTTATTTGGCACTAGAAATTATTTGGATTGATAGGCCTAAAATGTTTTTGGACTTCTGCTCTTTAACTCCCATCTCTACTAGTGGGTCAGTGGTATTGATTATGTGTTAAAGGGATTATCTGTTTATGACAGCCATGTCCAAATATAAAAGACAAATTTGTAATTCCTATCAATTTAAAAAAAAAATAATTTTAAGACCTCAACTGTTAAAATGAACGCATATTGATCAGATAGACATTAAATGACACTTATCTGTATATGAGAGTCCTTACCTCATTGTTATTAACTGATGGGAGTGTTATTTTCATTGCCAAGTAACTGTAGATTTAGTTAAAGTTGCAGTAATGGTATAATGCAAAATTACAGTGCCAGTTCTGTAATTAATGGGTAATTGCTGTCATACACATTTACTTGTTTTGCTAAACTGAAACCAAATGTCAAATGATTGCCGCTCATACTGCAGGCTTATGTGAATATAAACATGATGAAATTGGGCCCTTTCGCTATAACAAAATCATTACTTCCTCCTATCTGCTTTTTCATCTCAAGCTTTATTCAGTTGTACTCCTTGAGTGTGAGGACGGAAGTGATCCCTCACTGCTGTACGGGTAAACACACTTTTCCCTAAGGACTCTGGGGCTATGTTTGCTTTCCAAGCCCTGAGTATGTGTCTTAATGCAACCGTGACCTCTATGCTATGATATTCTACTCCCTGGCCCAGTTCCAAGCCTGAACATGGGAAAATACCACTGTGCTGGAGACTGGGAAGTTCTGACTGTATACTCACCCTTCCACTTGCTCTCCCACTCACACGCACCCCTCCTAAAGCCTTTCACACAGCCAAATTAGCTGAGAGTCATTTTCTGGCTCATTACTTTCGCCATGGACACACGTTGCGAGTTGTGCTTGTTATTGAAGCGCAGCACGTTGTTGTGTTTCACTGATGAAAACATCACCTGTTTATCTCCCCTCAACTCTAAGCATCTACTTTATATGGAAAAAATGGCGTGGCCCTTTAAATGCCAAATGTAAATAGCATATCTCTAAAAGTTCCTTAGCATTTCCAGAATGTAAAATTCTAATTCTATTTTTTTTCTTATAGGGCATTGAATGGACTAACATTGAGTATTTCAATAATGCCGTCATTTGTGACCTCATTGAAAATGTAAGCCACGTCTTATTCATTTTTACTTTGTAAAGTTTGTGATGTATCATTTTTGTAGTGTAGTACAGATCATTAAATGTTCAGTTGTGAATTCATATGTTTACTAAACCAACCTGTAATACAGTCTCATACTGTTGAGTTTCTGAATTATTTTAATGTGTAAACTCATTGCCGCTAACCCCTATCGTTTTCTCAGAACCAAACTGGCATCTTGGCCATGCTTGATGAAGAGTGTCTGCGGCCAGGAACAGTAACAGATGAGACCTTTCTAGACAAGCTGAACACCATCTGTGCGGAACACCAGCACTTTGAGAGCCGTCTGAGCAAAAACTCTAAATTCCTTACTGATCACAGCCTGCCTCACAGCTGCTTCCGCATTCAGCATTACGCCGGAAAGGTTGGACAGCGTGCACACACACAAACATGGGCATCATTAATAAACCTCTCACATAGAGGGAAGAGTGATATGTAGTGTAATGGAATTCTCTTGACTGGGGTGAACCTTGCTTGAGGAATAGTTTTCTTGATTTACTATGTAATATAATCACTTGGGGAACCAATTGTACATCTATGATATCTCTACTGTAGTTTAACATCAGGAGAATAAATGTGGTGTGCCTCCCCATAAAAGTAAATGAAACAATTATATTGATTATATATAGATATTAACACACCACTACTGCGTTGTGCGTTGTTCTAATATCCTCATGAATTGTGTTTGGTATTAGTTTGCTTTCTCCAGGGAATGGAAAACCTGGACATACTACATAAACAAAAACCTGTAAATGTGTTTACAAGATTAAAGCCAAGCTACTACAAAATTCTGTAACTTATCATTTGTAACTTCTTGTGTAGGTACTTTATCAGGTAGAGGGCTTTGTGGACAAAAACAATGACCTGCTCTACAGAGATCTGTCCCAGGCTATGTACAAGGCCAACCATAGCCTTATGAAGCTACTTTTCCCAGAGGGCAACCCCACCAAGGTCAACTTGAAGAGACCTCCAACAGCCGGTTTTCAGTTCAGAGCCTCAGTGGGTATACTCATGAGGAACTTGCAAACCAAGAACCCTAACTACATCAGGTGAGAATCTCAACTATAAAAACTTTAGCACGTCTTAGGCCACAGAATAACATTACATTATTTTAACTTGTTTCGAGCTACCTGTTATTTTACAACAATGGGTACATTACAGAGGTAATTCAATCTTTTGGTGTGTGTTTTTCCAGATGCATCAAACCAAATGACAAGAAGTCATCCCAAGTCTTTACTGATTCACTGGTGTGCCATCAGGTCCGCTACTTGGGCCTGATGGAGAATGTGCGTGTTAGAAGGGCAGGTTATGCCTTCCGCCAGGCTTATGAACCCTGTCTGGAGCGCTACAAGATGCTCTGCAAGCAGACATGGCCCCGTTGGAAAGGCCCTGCCAGGTCAGACCACAAACAGTGTATTAACATGTAATAAATTTAGTTTCAATTTTATCCCATCGCTTCTTGGTATACAGAACCGTGATTTCATCATGCATTTTAAATGTAAAACACTGATGTGCTTCTTGTTAGTATTATGGACACACTGTATTTTAATCGATACAACTATTACTGAAGTACCTCTGTCTTTTTTTAATCTAAGAACATCTCTCTCATTGTCCAGATCTAACTGAATTAGTCTGCAGTATCTCTGAAGAGTTTGGATTTGGAAATTATTATGGAAATAGCATTATGTAGACATAAATACCTGGATACCTGTTGCATGAATGCAGTTTTATTGATTCCAGATACCACAGGACACCTTCATGTATCTTGCCGAGTCTATGCCTTGACAAGCTAGAGCTTTTCCTGCATGTGGGTTACTCACACATTCTTAGACTGGTGGTTTTAATGTTTTGGCTGATTGGTGTATGTAGTGATTTTATACTACAACTAAGAAGCCTTGAGAGGAACAAGGATCAAATGGGGAAACTTTTTTACTGTGAGACCGAATAATAAAAAGTAGATGGACTGATGAACAGACATGGGTGGATGTTTCTGTGTACAACTGGGGTCTTGAAAAAAATTGAGATATATTATAATTGCGTTTCTGGGATTTTGTCAAAAACGTTATTAGAAAATACTTTGGGACTGTATATACACTTATATAATTATTCAAAATATTTGAACCCATCTCCTTCAATCATCTGATATGACACCATTTCTTTCGCAATGTAATTTGTTATGCCTAACCGTCTGTTGCTTGTCATGAGGCACATTTTCCCACAGACATGTTTACTGGGTGTGTTTTTGTGCTGGTACCTGGTTTAATCCTGTCATAGACAGCTGACTCCCACAGCTTTTTCCTAATCTTTACATTTTTCATGGTGGTTCATTCACACATGGAGAAATAAGTTAATTGTTATGCTGTCTTTAATGACAACCGATTTCTGACATAGTTTGCAGATCTTTTAAACAACATCCATCTTTTAAAAGCCCGACCAAAATCTCCATCCCAGTGGGGATGGGCAGCATCTAGCAATGTTTGGTCACTTGGCATTGGGTTTGTTCTCTCATTTTTAACTTGAGGCGCTTTTCTGTAAAATGCTTGCCTGTTTTGTGGAGTGACCATGGATCAAGGACCCTGTCCTTCCTGGCTACTTGATGCTGTGAATATGTGAGCTCTTAAGCCACGTTTTTGACGGGGTTTTTTTTTCATAGTGACATAGTAATGTTGGCTTGCACATCATTAAAACAACAATTTTGTTATCATAGACGTATATGACATACCATCAATATATGGAATGATAACTGTGTTTAAGACAAAAGTGTCTGGGTGCTCAGGTGAGGTGATTCAGGATTAACTCTGATGTGTGTGACACATGCATCATGAGGCTCTGCATTGTTGACGTTCTCACCTACAGTGTGCAGGGAGGGGTTTTAAAGACATTTGAGTTTGGATAGACACATTTATAGTTAAAACTGACAAAGAATCAGATGGTTGGTGACACTATTTTTTGTGTATACATTAAAACACAACATGAAACGTCTGGGTTTACTTTGGACCTGCACATGCTTATTGGCATCCTGCTCAAGCAGAAATCTCCCTGCAGGCAGACAGTTACGTCAGCATGTCTGGTTTGCTTATTCTGCTTATGTAGGGCAACTATTACATAGCCAGATGTATCCAGACGTGTCTGGGCAGGCTTCATCCACTCGTCATCTCTGGATTATTCATGTTTTGTTGAGAAATGAGAGCCCTGTAAATCGTATTTAATTTCACAATTGCTTAAACAGTATGATATCTGTCGGGGGGGTGTACATCTTTATTGACCAGTATGTATGCTAGGAAGATTGATTTCAGTCTTTTGCAATGCTGCATCTTTGCCCAGTCATGTAAAATACCATTGGGTTCATTAATGTTTGACTTGTGCCGATGCTGCACACTCACACTGATACACTGATAAACTGATTAAATCTGTCTGCCTTTGTGAATGTGCCTTGTGTGGTCATAATATAGCATGTTGGCATTTGTGAATGCAGGGGTGGTGTGGAGGTTCTTCTGAAAGAGTTGGAGGTACCTGCAGAGGAATTCTCTTATGGGCGGTCCAAGATTTTTATCCGAAACCCCCGAACTGTAAGTGGATGTGGACTATTTAATTCCTCTCATTGTTCCTCTCATTTTCTAAATGTAATAAGAAGATTAGAAATACATTGTTATTCTGTATTATTTCCTTCTACATTATTGTATTATGGGAATTATGGAAATGTAGTACTTGGTTTACCCTGGTAGTGTTCAAGCTGAAGAGGTTTATGAAGTATAGTGAAGATCTGTCTAGTGTCACAAATGGTCTTCCTACAACTGCAAAGTTGCAAGAATCGTGGGTTTGCCTTAGACTGATACAATAATGTACATTTCTCTAGGACAATGTTAAGCTTTGTCATGTTTTGAACAGTTTTTCTTTAAGCAGGACATTGCACTTATCCGAATTACTTAAATAGAATCAGCCCTTCACCCTAAATATTAAAAGAGAAAGAAAACAAACAGCCACACATGGTTTTACTTATGCATTCCTCGGTTTGTCAGATTCCGTGGGAAAACTGATTTCTACTTGCTCCTAAAAGCAAAAACTCACTGATAGCTAAAATGCTTAGTGTTTCATCTTGTCCTTATATAACCCAATATCTTTTCCGAAAAGTTGACAGATCTGTGTAGCAAAGTCTTATACAGACTTCCCTGCTTCTTGTAGTTCCGTCGCAGGTTCAGGTTAATAAAGCATTTCATTGATGTATCCTGAATGCCAAAAGTACGTTTGAATATTCAGACATGTCGGTTTTTAATGTATTGGTTTCATTTGTTGTTGGATTTAGCAGATGTTTCCAGTACTCCCCTTTATAGTGTAGCAACATAAAATGCTTAAGAAAGAAACGATAAGTGGAATAGAAATTCAAATTTTATTATGGCGTTTGAAACCCTAATTGTAAGGTGTTTTAAATGGTGTCCTCCCTTGTTATTGGTCATGCTCTTGCCTTAGTGAGTAGCACTGTTGCCTCACAGCAGGAAGGTCCTAGGTTCGGTCCCAGGTGGCATCCTTTGTGTTGAGTCTACATGTCCTCCCTGTGCCCATGTGGGTTTTACTCTGGGTACTCCATATAGTCATGTATATGAGACCCTTGTCGAAGTTGTTCAGATCTTTACACTGCCACTGTTTGATACCTGGTTGTTTACTTGCCCTCTAATATACTGAACACAAAAATTAGGGGATATCATAAAAACATTTTCTGATGAAATATCACAATTTTTTGGCAGCCATTATGATGATTAATATTCGGTCTGTGAGTGGTCATAATGTTTTGATTTATCTTTTATGTGTAACTGTGTAACCAGTGAAAAAGTACTAATAACATGGTAGTCTATTGAGACATATGATCCTATTTTTGTCCTACACATGCATTTTTGTAATTCTTAAGAAGAAATATCCCTTAGTAATCCCTAAGTAAGAGTAATTAAATTTTACTAAGGAGCAATGCTGAGATTTTGCAAGACATAATGTGGTCAAGGCAAGAAATTAGAAGAAATTAAATTATAAAAACAGGAAGTAAATTGTGAGGTGTTTTGATGCAGGGTTAGACCATTTTTTCCACTTTAGCATGAGACAATTGGACGTAATATTAAAAGATTAATACAACATACCAGAGCCACTGCTACTGTCTGTGTCTCAAACTATACAGTGCTTAGTAAATAGTAACGTTAATATAATACAGATACAAGTGATGCACATGTTTAACTGTGGGATACATTTTGGACCACAGTGTGCTATGATTCCTGTACCACATACCACATTTGCAAACTTGTGTGTTCTTCTGGGGCCTGAGATTTGTGTTCATCTTTTTGCCTCATTACATCATCCGGCATGCTTCCTGTACAGTTACATTGGTGTTTATTATTAGAAAGGTGGCTTGTTTATGGTCTGGGGTGTGCGTAATCCCTAGCTAGTAAGTCCTTAATTAATAATTAAGTCTATCTGTGTACCCTTCTCATTTCTTCAGTGATGTGATGTGATTTTTTTTTTTTTTTGCATTGCCAGTTCAGGTAAGCATCACTTAACTGTGGGAGACATTTTGGACCACAGTGCTACGATTCCTGCCCCACTGTACCACATGCCACATTTGCAGACTTGTGTGTTCTTCAGGGGACTGAGATTTGTGTTCATCATGTTGTTTTGGATTCCTCTTAGCTCTTTTTTCTGGAGGAAAAGCGAAGGGAGTGTCTTGAAAATTTGGCCACCCTAATCCAGAAGATCTATCGTGGCTGGAGGTGCCGCAAGCATTTCTTGCTGATGAAGAAAAGCCAGGTGGTAGTGGCTGCATGGTACCGCAGATACACAGTAGGTTCAGCATCCTTCCCTTGTCCAAATAATTCAGTTTTTTGGATCATCTGATTTATGCCTTTTGACACTTGTTGCATTTTGATTGTAGCAACAAAAGAAGTATAAGAAGATTAAGAGCTCTTCTGTAGTGGTTCAGGCTTTCATCAGAGGATGGAAGGTAAAACTAAAGACTTTGTGTTTCTCCAAGATATTTCTGGAAAATGTGTCTGTGAACATTCATCATTCCCTTGCCCTTCTCACTGTTTCTCATAGGCCCGTAAGCTGCTTCGTCAACTGAAATACCAGAAGAGATGCACAGAGTCGGCCACCACCATTGCAGCGTATTGGCATGGAACAAAGGTATTGATTCTCCTTCTAGATATTTTCAAACAAATACAGGCTGGAAAATGGTAGTTTGTGTCCATGTACCCCATCTTCTCCGCCCAAGGGTGTTGCCATATTTATATGCAGTTGGTTTACAGAGCAGCATCACTGCTTTTCTTTCTTGGTCGCTCTCGTGCTTGACTCACTGCTGCAGTTGTCTCAGTCACTCGTTGTCTATCCCTGTTCTTTTTCTACCTTATTCTAATCTTTATCCCTCTGTTTCTGCTGCTGCCGCCTATACGTGTTGGCTTACCTCTGCAGGCTCGCTGGGAACTGCGGCAGCTAAAGGAGGCGGCTCGGAATAAACACGCTGTGGTTGTCATTTGGGCAGCCTGGCTGGGAATGAAGGTATTTAACCAGCCTGCCATCATGTTTGTCCCATCTAGAAGGCTTTTGATTGCTTCTTTTTGTTCATAGGTAACATTTTTGTGCTGGTTTATTACAGCTCTGACTTTGACACTACAGCATACCGTTTGACTTTTGATGCAATAATGGTATCAGTATGAATGTGGTTTAGTTTGCCTTTTTTACTGAGCTTGCTTGTACAGTTTGTATCTGTTTTCATGAAAAAAGTCAAGTTTGTGACATATAGTCCACATTCTCAGCAACATGGCATCTATCTAATAAGCATCTGGAACGAATTTGTGGCCGCCTATCTTGACTGTAGGATTCTACTGAGAGAGCCATGTAACACTAGTATTATCCCATTCATACATTGCTATGTTTGACAGTCGAATTCTCCCAAGAAACCTAATTGTTCTACTGAGAGTATATAAAATACCAACAATCAGGGGTCTATACAATATAATATACGATTTGGCACTTTGCTTGACACATCCTATTTTATTTTTTAAAGCAAATTTACTCCAGAAAACATTTTTATATTGAATATTCGTGATTTGTATAAGGTTGTGCCACCTTATGATATCATCGGGCATGTTGCTGGTACAGTTACGTTGGTGTTTATTATTATAAAGGTGGCTTTTTCTGGGTGTGTGTAATCCCTTGCTAGTAAATCCTTAATTCATGACAACAAGTCTATCTGTGTACTCTTCTCATTTTTTCATGTGCAGCTTATTTTGCATGTTCATTACTTAACATCTGTGAGACTCAGTGGTCTTCTTGACATCTGAACACCATATTAAACATATGTACTATATACCTATTATACAACGCATCATATATTAAGGCACTATGGGATACTGTAGTCTGTTGGTATTGTCTAAACGGCCAAGCTAGTCTACAGACAGAGTACTGTTACCATGTTGGCCCAGTCTCATCCTTTCTGTGCTGGGAAATCCATTCAGATGTGTGTAATGGATCACAGATCCAGTCTGTCAGAATCAGTGTAGAGCTCTAGACCAGTTCATACCAATGTACACTTGCTGCTTTCTTGCTGACTCATCTAGCTTCACGCTGACACACGACGCTTAACTCCTGTAACTGATTAAGTCTGATTTGCAGATTGCTATACTTTGTTCTTCATCTTTAATTTCATAGTAAAGTAAGACAATCTACTTTACATTTAATAAAGCTTTTTCACCCAACTCTGCAGTTACATGTGTCATTACAATTATATTTAAGCTAATGTGTCTGGTAACATAACGTATGGGTTAAATAGGTTAAAAGCCTTAATAATACATACTACAGATGCAAAAATTAGCGGACGTTGTCTGAACCGATGTTTTACGATGCGTACAATGAGACTTTCAGAATGCAGTACAGTCAAATACGGTTAGTTGGACCACCGGTTAATGGGACCAGCCACTTATTCTGACCAAATCCTAAAGTACCGAAACAAATCCTATTATATACGTGTAATGTTATTCGCTTATTTGGACCAA
>JAVSBV010000121.1:5102290-5113654 GCA_033117975.1 Parotocinclus spilosoma
CTTGTAACATAGGGCATGTTCGTTTAATCGGACCAGCCGGTTATTAGGACCAAAACGATCGCATCCCGATGTGGTCCAATTAACCGGATTCAATTGTATATCACTTGCACATAGCTATATGGCATGGCCAACAATTATGTCAGCGAAGTTGAAATGCATTGTAGGGAATATTTTGATGTAAGAATAAATCAGGATGCCAGTGAAAGAAGGAGTTAAGGTCAGTGATCAATTATAAGCATTGACTGAGTGAACTTTTCCTTAAATGTTCAGTTCTATCTAATTGACTTCTTGTTGAATGAAGTCTGCTTTCTTTAGGCATTCTTATCTGATCTGTATCTCTAACTTTCTGTTCTTACTGTTTCTTCACTTCCCCTCTATTTCCTAAATACGTCCCCTAAACAAGGCTCGGAGAGAACTGCGACGCTTAAAGCATGAGGCTCGGAGTATACACGCCGTGTCCATCATATGGGCCGGCTGGCAAGGAACCAAGGTATTCACAATATGTGTGAGGCTGTCGCCAATTATAATAATTCCTCTCACCTTAGGATACCTCATGCATCGAGAGGAACTAAAAGCCTCACAAACCACTGAAACCTCATTGCATGTATGCATAACTACAATATCGTATCATAACTCACCATCACTTGGCCATAAACATGACTTGTACCAAATACTAACTTAGATGAATGTTAGATAATTGAGAGACAAAGCTTAAGTATCTGGTCTTTTAAGCCTCTTTTCCCTGGCTGCTGATGGATTAATCCTGATTCAGATATGCTTTCAGGCAAATGGCCAGTTCTTATAAAGGAGAAACGCACTCATACAGGTGCCACTCTCTAGATCGTGTTTAGGGATGTGTATTATTTTGGTCTACGCAAGGGTCATTTATTTCTACTTACAACTGTTGCATGATTTACCTACTTACATTTGTGCCTTCATTTTAGGTTTCTTCAATTTCATGTGTAAAAGTGCTTTTTGGTTTGAGGCTTGTGTGCTGTGCTGTTAAAACTCTATTAGTGATATTTTCTGACTGTTATTTAAATTGTGGATTCCAGAATTTAACCGAAATTAGAATATATTCATTTTAATGGAAGACTAAGGCTCCTATTTTTGGTTTGACATCTTTTTGACAGCATTAGTACATAAAATCGCAGTGTAGCTGTGTGTGATGTGTTCCCATTTGTTCGTGTTTCCCGTCTCCTCTTCATGCTGCTCAAATTTGGGTTCACTTCACTTTCTTCACTTTCTTCTGCTTTCCTCGTCCCTCTCCCTCCCTTTCTCACAGGCACGCAGAGAGCTAAAACGACTGAAGGAGGAGGCCAGGCGTAAGCACGCTGTCGCTGTCATTTGGGCCTACTGGTTGGGACTCAAGGTACCTGCCAACTAGTGTACTGGCCCTGTCCCATCCTGAACCAAACGTTACAAGGGGGAGAAGAAAACACTTACTAACAACCAACCTCGAGGTGTCGCTGTCAGATTACAAAACTAGATTCAAAACAAGATCCCAGCGAATTTGTAAATGATGCAGCAATTTGTCTGTTTATACAATTTGAGCGCTGGCTAGTCTATGCCCCGAATGTCAATTCTAAAATAACATTACAGTCTGGCATCAGGGCTGACCTGCTATAACATTTGTAAGTAAGAATCAAATCTGCTGTAATAATCCAGAGCTTTAGATAAGCCAGATCTGGGTAACTGAAAAGCAGATGTTTTTGCTTTTCAGGTTTTATTTCCAAGGAACCTGGTTTTGTTCTGAAACTCTTCTTGACACCGCAGAGGTTGCCCAAAAATGTTCCTGTCTATCCATCCTGTTTCTATCCCTTTTTGTACTTGTCTCATCTGCCTGAGCTGTGCATGCTATGTTAAAATAATTCACTATATGTTTCTTTTTAGCATTCGTTTGTGGGTCGAGAGCTGTCCTAAATGTTTTGTGTTGTGTGATGAATAGGTCATTTCGCTTCAGCATTAATTCCAGCTATTTAGGTGAAGTAGTTATTGGATGCTTTACTGAAAAGAGGAGACCACTGACTTTGAATTCTTAGTTTTTCTCTTTAGAATGTTGACTTATTATAATCAAAAGTATTACATCACTAATTGAGTGGTTTGACTTTCCTCTGGAATTGGTAAAGGACCCAGCATCAACTTTTGTTTTGGCGTTTTGTGTTACTAACTGTCTGTTTGCCTACTGTATAGCTGTGTCCTGTACAAATGGTAAAATACATTTTAAACTAACCATGCACAGTTTCCTGAAAGGATCATATGAAGTAATATGATATTTTCAGGAAACCTTTTTACTATCACACTGTGAACTGATGGTCTGTCACCTCATCCTTATCAGGTCCGACGGGAATACAGGAAGTTCTTCAGAGCAAATGCTGGCAAGAAGATATACAACTTCACCATACAAAAAATAGTAAGCCATTTTTTTAAATATTTATTAATAGGTGTTTCTGAGCTTCTACAATCTGCATAGTTTGTTTTTAAGGTATAATCTTGAGTATGCACTCACCGGCCACTCTTATTAGGTACACCTGTTAATGTAAATGTCTAATCAGCCAATCACATCAGACAGCAACTCAATGTATTAAGGCATGTAAATGTGGTCAAGACAGCCTGCTAAATTTCAAACAGAGCATCAGAATGGGGAAGAAATGTGATTTATTTGATTTTGAATCTGGAATGGTTGTCGGTGCTACACGGGCTGTTCTGGGTACTTAAGAAACTGGTGAGCTTCAGGCATTTTCTCTCACAGCCTTCTCTAAGGTGTACAGTGAATGGTCTGAAAAAGAGAACACATCCAGTGACCGACAGTTTTCTGGGTGAGAATGCCTTGTTGATGCCAGAGGATAGAGGAGAATGACTAGATTGTTTTAAGCTAATAGATGGCCTACAGCAACCCGAGGACCACACCAAGAGATTCACATCAGGGATTGAGCAGCGACAAATGTGCAACAATGGTGTCATGCTATCATGTAAACTTGGAGCAGAAACTTTGACGAATGTTTCTAGCACCTGAATTTATACCATAAAGAAGTAAGGCAGTTCTGAAGGCAAGAGGAGTCCAACGCGGTACTAGCAGGTTGTACAGGCTATAGAGTGGCCAGTAAGTGAAAAGGTGGCTATAATAGTATAATGCCATGCTTACATATTTTATAGATGCAGAAATATTTCCTGGGATTGAAGAAGACGTTGCCATCTATGTCACCAGTTGATAAGAGCTGGCCAGCAAGGCCTTACCTGTTCCTGGAAGGAACTCATAAGGAACTCAGAAGGATCTTCCATCTGTGGAGGGTCAGTTCATTAAGTCAATCCCATTCACAATACTGTTAATTTGAAATGAATCATTCAGCTGTGTCATACTTGCCTACAATTCAATGAATAAAATAATTGTTTTTGGTTTTCACATTATACTTGATATACTGTATCTTCAAACTGAAGATTGGGTTGTTTAGTTATAACAATTTTTTGAACACACTTTTACCATGCGTCTGTCTAGCAGAGTATTGATAGTGCCAACACAAAAATAGTTTTGAAAATGCTTGTGTATGCAGTAAATGGGAAAGCAAATACAATGTAAAGTCTAAGTGTTTACCTACAGCAGTACAAAATTAAATGAACTATAATTGCCTACATTTATTAGAATCTCAGACGTTATGCAACCTCATGAATGCCCGTGCTTGTCCTCCTGATTAAGTTAAATCATGTAAAAGGTTACGTTGTGTAGATTAGCACAGTCTAATTTTGTGCTTACCTAATGCCACACACATTATATAGAGAGAAAGGCTTTTTATTTAGTCTTCTTTTTGTTAGCTGAATGACCTCATGTTTAGAGGTGTGGTACAATTCCAGTTAATCAAGGAATTACTAGTAAACACTGATGATTGAGATGTTTCATGTTACACAAGTAAGAGCTTAATGTGGTTATTCCTTGCATCTCGTGCATCATGTTCTTGTCATGCATCTTCTGGGCAGCTTGTTTGTGTGGGCTTCTGCTATTCAATTATTATCCTTCTTGGAATTCCATGCCATGTTCTGATCTATCAAGATTCATGTCAGAGCCCTTAGTTGTAGCCAGTCTTATTAACAATTCATCAATCTTTTCCACTGGATCCTAAAATGCAGTGCAAGAAGTACAGAAGCCAGTTCACAAAAGAGAAGAAGGCCATCTATGAGGAAAAACTAGAAGCAAGTAAAATCTTCAAAGACAAGAAGGCTTTGTACCCCAGCAGGTATGAACAGATATTTTACCCATCTACATATGTAGTGTGGTTTTACTGGACCTTGGCTGGATCCATTTTTTTTTTTTTTTTTTTGCTTCACAGTGTGAGCCAGCCTTTCAAAGGAGATTATCTAGAGATCAACAAAAATCCCAAGTATCAGAAACTGAACAGCGCAGTCGATGAGAAGGTCCTACTGGCAGATGTTGTCAATAAAATAAACAGGGCCAATGGCAAGGTGAGCGTAATAATGTGATACTGATTAATTGATATGTATGATATCTTGATAATGTGATATATTATTTTGTGTAAGCACTATTGAAAGGGATTATTTGAACAAGTAACTATTTCCTGCTGTCTGCATTTTAGGAGGCTTCCAGAATCTTCCTTCTAACAGATAAAAACTTTGTTCTGGCTGATCAGAAGACTGGACAACTAAAGGCCAGTGTTCCACTACCTGATCTCTCTAGTGTGTCTGTCAGTACACAGATTGATGGCTTCTTTGCTCTGAAACTCAAAGAGGTAAGGCAGTAGCTCGTTCACTCACTCTTAATGAAATGAATTACAGTGGAACTACAGAATTTATGCTTTATTGATTCCAGAAGGCAGTTTGAACTCAAATTTCTATATAGGAAGTAATGTAAATAGGATAAATCTATTCCTGACCCACAAATTATTCCTTTTTACGCCTATTTTAGTATGGTATTAATGATTTAGCATGAAATAAGTAAACATAAAGTAAAACTACTTGACATATGTATACGTACTGTTCATAAGATGGCGATCATCCAAGATGGCGGCTCTGGTAACAGCTGCGGCTCAGAGCTCCTCACGCTTCAGCAACTATTTTATTCTTTTCGTTTCTATTTCTTTTTTTACTTTGCTGCCTGAGAGCGGAGTCTACTCTAAATTTCACTGTTTTAACTTTATTTATAACATTGTTTTCTCAGCAACAATAAATATTCTATTCTATTCG
This sequence comes from Parotocinclus spilosoma, assembly GCA_033117975.1. NCBI lineage: Eukaryota > Metazoa > Chordata > Actinopteri > Siluriformes > Loricariidae > Parotocinclus > Parotocinclus spilosoma. Next base: position 5,107,484 of record JAVSBV010000121.1, read on the forward strand.
AAGATATAAGACTATTTCTTCTTTTTCTACTGGGCTTTATGGCAATTGGCATACCATAATGGTGCATTATTATTGAGTTTTCTATTTCAGTGCCCATGTTCAAAGTTGGATTTTTTTTGTTTGAATTTGGGAGCAAAAAAAATCAAACAGGCTGTTTGATATCCAAATTGATCAAGGTGTTAAATTTCAACTCTAGTTAGAATTAGTAGTCGGTAATTGGGCTGGCATTAACATCGAAATCACATCACATTCGGTTCCAACTCTAATTATCAAAAGAACAATAGTGCTTTTTAACTTGATATATTCATATCTCATTAGGGCACTGCATCAGCAACCAAAGGTGACTTCTTGCTGAGCAGCAAACGATTAATAGAGATCATCACCAAACTCCATCGCACGTGGTCTGCCTCGGCCAGCAGCTCACCAATCAGTATTGACATCTCAGACGAGTAAGTTTTCCCTGGAAAAAAGCATGTCTAATAAGTAAACTATTTTTTAATTCTGTTCAAATCAATGAATATTTTTTTCTTCATAATTTGCAGATTCCTTGTGCAGTTTAAGCAGGACAAAGTGTGTGTCAAATTCATCCAAGGCGGAACCAAGAACGGCAACCATGCTGCCTGCAAGCGTAAAAACAACCGGCTTCTGGAGGTGTCTGTTCCCTCACCGTAAAGACTATATAATTCATGTCGGGGTACCATTTCTGTAACTCTCTCACATCAGACCAAAACTTTACCCCGATTACTGAGTGACTGTGCAGTTATCTTCTTCATCATATCCTATTTTTTGTGTACAGAATCAGTGCTTCACAGTGACTCCAAAATACAGCAGTAGTGTATTGGATACTTAATAATGACTTTGCATTCCTCCTGATTTTGGGATGCATTAGAACTCCAGTTTAATCAAAGCATTAATCCTAATGGTTGTGATTTGTGATTGTTTAGATTTGATGACACTAGCCTGAGCTTGATGTGGCTCTTCCCTTGACGCACCATGCTCTTGTAAAGTTGTTTTTGATCATCATGCTTGTGTAGGTTTCAGCATGGATGAAATGCAGTAGACACAGATGGCAAGAAATTATTTAGTTGAGCTAAAGAGCCAGCTGATATGATTGCACTTTTGTTTTCACAAGGGTAAGAAAAGAATGAAAAGATTGGTGTTGTTTTCTTGTTGTTCCTCTACACACTACACCACATATTTTTAACAATGCACAACCTTTGAGCTCAATTAAAACTGGCTTGCCAAAGTTTGCCAAAACACTTTGGTGAAATCTGCTGTCCAGATTTTTGAACCAGATGTTCATTTTTTTTCATAGTGCTTTATACTTATTTACAGAGCCAAATAACATATACTCTCTACAGCCTAAATGCAAATGCCAAAAGTAGCCCTTTAGTCTTTATTTTGAAAGATTTTTTTTTGTTAGCAGTGTTTTGACATTATAAAATTTTGTATACAAATTTTTTAAAGCAGTGTGGCCATTTGTTTGCTGTTCTTGAATTTGCAGTACACCTGTAGTCCACACACATGCGCACAAACAGTTTGCAACAACTGACTTTCATCTCTCAGAGGGCTCTGAATCTTCATAATGCTCTTATTAAACCTGACCAGTATGGTACACCAGTAAAACATAGTTAACACCAGCCAGTCTGGTCTTGAGCTGGAAGTAGCAAAATGAAGCGGTGATATACACTGAAATGCTTTTTGATGTAACTGTGGAATGAGGATGTTGCGTCATTTACATTCACTCATAACTGCATATGCATCGATAGCCAATTCAGTCCATTTAGCCTGTGTGGATTATTTAAGTCCACTCTGTGTATAAATGTAATAAAATAGGCTTATTTAATCATTTATCTGATACTTATTTACATGCATTATGATTTACACAGGCTATTTAGGCGACTCACAGTGGTAAAGCCACACTGAGATATTGCACTACAAATTCAGTGTTTTGTCGATGCAGCATGTGACAGTCATTTGACCAAACCACCAAAACAGACAGGTGGACTAAAACGAGTGCATTCCTTGAAATATATTTAAGATCATAATTCCTGTTTTATTGAGCTTTTTGTGTTGTAAGGTATTGGTAGAAATTTAGAAATAAGCCCCTGGGGATTTGACCTTTTCTCCTGCAGGTGTTTTATAGCTTTTTAAAGTGATTTTGTAATTTCACACAATATATAGGAGTTATCTATTGTTCATTTCATGAGGTATGCATGGGAACATCGTTCAAAATAACTTTTTTTTTTGCTTTTTTGTTTGTGTACATTTTCAGTTGGTTAAATGCAATATACTTGGGTTTATCCTATCCATGAGATCTTTCCATATTGCGTGCGCCCGAATGACCTGGTTTGACCAGTGTATACATGTATTAATAATGACAATGTGTAAAGAATGAAAGCATGCTTTTTGCATCTTTAAATTAAACCACCAAATAAATGGTAGGCAAATATGTGCTGTGTTTGATGTAGATTTTTGATCAGCGTTTTGTGACAGATATTTACATTTATGGCATTTAGCATATGCCCTTATCCAGAGCGACTTACAATTCATATAGTCTTACAGTTCAAGCAATGGTGGATTAAGGGCCTTGCTTAAGGATCCAACTGTGGCAGACTTGGCAGAGGTGGTTTTTGAACCCTGGGCCATCAGGTCCAGAGTCCAGTACCTTAACCACTAGGCTATCGCAATCCCAACAATATCTAAGTGTAGATATTAATCTACCGTCCCATTTGTTTAAGGTCGAGTCGCTGGTGTGTAGTGAATTTGTTTTATTTTTGTTATCAGTTACCTATATACACCACAGAGGTATCTTGGAAGCTCTGCATCACATTAGTAGATGTACCTCTGCTGCCAGTAAGGAGTGGATGTAGAGGTGCCTGGACTAAAATGCTACACAAAACCTTCTGTTTTTTAAAGAAAACAATAGCCTGCCTTAGCCTGCAGTTTGTGCTTGTAATGTTTTATAGCAGTGTAGTCTGCAAGCCACTAAAATGTATGTAGTTTAGCTAACAGTGTTAGCTAAAGTTGGTAACTAGCATACATGTACCGATACATGCTAGCCATACCAGGTATCCAATTTATTTACCTCTTTGTTAGAAACTCCGTAATTAAATGCATATAGCATTTTAATCTGTCCAAGATGATTTGTCAGATCAAGGAAAACGATAAACTCCCTAAGTGTTAGTATTTTGGTCAATTTAGGAAGACAACCTTGTTGAAAATTAATAAGTTCTAAGTCAAGGCTCTATTGTTGAGTTGTGAATGAATGGAGTAGGGTTTGGTGTGTGACTGGAGTAATGAGTCTTGGGCCAAAGTGCAACTTGAGCATTTAAGAAGTTTCTGCCAGAGCAATTAATCCATAAATAAATAATACAACATTAAAGTTCATAACATAATGTTCATATCACATATGCCTCCATCTCAGTGAGAGCTGACCCATTATCTACTGAGAAAGCTGGAGCTACTACTTCTGATTCCCATGATCGCACTCCACGTTAAGTTTCCACTGGCACAGACTTGGTCATTCCATTGCATCCTGCCCTGTACTGAAGTTCAGTAATGCTACACAGCAGGCTTCTGTTAAGCTCAGTGCTGTAAGTTGTGTAACTGAATGCTCACCACTGAATGCGCTATTGAACTAATGTTCAAACCTTTTGTCTTTTCTGGCTTTAAAGCTCAAAGTGCAAACATTGTGAGACAGTCTGTTCAGATTTTAATAGATACTGGTGCAGCTTAATTATAGATTTTGGAGAGTGCTGTACCATTTCAGATAGCTTTTGTAGGGACAATGATGTGTTAATTCAGGAATTGCAGCTTGGGAGCCATTTGTGTACCCCTGTATAATGTGCATTTAGAGACTAAATACTTTGTCTGGAATCATTTATTCAGTTACCAATCAGTGGTGTGTCTGTGATTTTGGACAATTGCCTGGCATGTAGCAAGCTATGTACTGTACCTGGGGTTGTAACAGATCCCATTATTGCCAGTGACAATTCTCCGGAGCAGCAGTACCCAGTTATTTTCCCTTATTGTGTGATGATGCATGAACAAAGGAAACCAAAAAAAGTGGTTGATCTATTTGATTTCTTATTGCATGCAAATCTTTTGTGTCCTGTCCAGTGTGTAAAAAGGCATTGTAAAATGCAAAACCGAACGTCTAGAGGCAGAACAGCTCATTCTACTTTACCCTTGAATCATAAGAACCTCATTACAGCTCATGAAGGTTATTCTATCATGGCCACAGTGTTTCAAAGAAGTTACACATAAAACAAGCTATAAAGCTCAAAATCAGTAGAATAAGACAGACTTCTTCTGTAAGAAAGATTTCTTCTTTCCACCAACAAGCAATACTTCTAGGAAAAAAACTGCAGAGGGTTTGATTGTTTTTATTTGTTTAATGAAATGCACATAACGTAAAGTATTTATTTAATATTACTTTAGTATTCATTTGTTATTCATTTCTCATACATGGCAGAGTAACAACCACTTTAACGTTAAATCACTTGATCTGTTTTGTTTTTAACACGCTCTTCGTTGTCAGATACACATTTGTGACTGTACGATTGACTGGGGAAATGGCTATGCTGTTAATTTTGTGTGTGCCCCAGTATAGTAGTTTAGAAATGCTCGGGTTGAAGATACCCTTCTAGGACCTGCCCTTTTTTAGTGGTTTTGTGAGCTGTCTTTGTTGGCCAAACCCTAAACTGTGACATAACTCCACCCTGATTAATCTGGAATTCATATTGCACTTGTAAACTAAAGCAAGATACTGTTTCCTACAAGCTATGTTTGTTCACCATAAGGACCAAAGAGAATTCAGAGCAGAGCAAGTCTATCCAGATGTTTTCCATCACATCTGGAGAGTTGTCCCGGGTGAAATTTCATGTTATACAGATGCTGCTGGTGGTACATCTCTGAGGAGCAGGCCTTGACTGATAAAAATAGCATGTAATTACAGCACTGGCCTCAGCAAGTTCCCACCAGTCCCACTGATGTCTGGGAACAGAGGAGAGGCTAAACCTCCTCTGTAGTTCCCTACTGGGGAGTGATGAAACAGGGTGGCAGACACCCCCAGCTTGATGTCCTGGTAAATCAAAAGTTCAATCAAAGTAAGAAGAATGTTAGGTCTAAACATATCTTTAAACTTTAAAGTAATATACATCCTAATATTCAGCTTTTAGGTATTATGCCGTTGGCTTTTTATGAATAGGAAATCAGACAGTCTTCTACTGTCATCTAGTGGTAAATTGCGGTATTGATGCTCTCAAGTACTGGTGTGCACTGCTTAACCATCTGAAATATATTAAATATTTGTAAATTACAATACAAAGTCAGCATCATTGTGGTGATTTAAGAATACTCTTACTGTAAAATATACTGAGGGCAAAAGTAATCCCTGTGTAACAATGGTAAAACTGTTTATACCTGAAACTTATTATATATAATGCTTACATTATAATCACATCACTGTGGTGCTTTTTAAATACTGACAGTGTAATTTACAGGGAGCAACCATTTTTCCAAAGCTTGTTAAATCAGTTACCTCTGTGCTCTTACTGATTGCAATTAAATAAAAAAAAATTTAAAAAAAGTAAATTTAAGGAACACTTACATTTTCCATAATGTCCCAACTGTCTAGGGAGCTGTAAAGTAAAAACGTTAACTACTGTTACAGCCTGTGTAGAATATATTTGCATGTAAATAAATATAACTATTATTATTAGTATTATTATTATTATTATACATCAGCTTTTAGTCGTTAACTTAATATAGTCGTTAATATAATTTATATACTCATTAATACTTATGTGGTGATCCGGTGTCATAGTCACAGACCTGCTACTTTACATCGCCATCTTGTGGTAAAAAGTGATATTGACTCGTTTATTGAAGTTGAACGAATTGAAGGAATGTACCACTTTCATTATTTGTTTCAGAGCCACAGCTAATAGCACTGTTACTGTTGTTTGGACTAACCAAATTGGCTTCATTTGTTTGTCTAATAAATATGACAAAATATGAGACCCACTTGAGAGTGAAACAGTGTTATATTACAATGTCTGCCCTCAGCTTCATGAGTAGCTCCACCTTTAGTTTTTCCTCCACCATTTTGCTGGTGGTTGCTCATTCTGCTTTCACTTCACTTCATTACCAGGGTCTTTCTCTGAT